>WOFM01000663.1:0-81033 GCA_011428145.1 Ericerus pela
TCAGATATTTAGTAGGAAGTAAACATGTTTGTAGACGCGCTTTCTATAGGTAGGAAACAAACTGCAAATGTGTCATTTCTATCATATATATATATATATATATATATATATATATACTCAAAGGGTAATTTGTACGCCAGTGTTTATAAACAAATGCAAATAGTAATTTTTCCTCCAATCAAATTATTTTTGAAGTTTCGAAGTCTCAGAAGTCAGAAATGAACGATGAAACTACTATGATGAGAATTGAACAAACCCTTCGAGGATATATATATATATATATATATATATGATGAAGCCAACATGGAACAGTTTCAACATGGAGTTGAGTGTCCAGACAATAGATGCTGCATGTTGGTGTACGAAGTACAACAGACTGAACCCTCCAACCAATCAGAATCAAAAATTGGTGTAAAAGTGAGGTACTACATACGCCAGTGTTTATAAACAAATGCACGTGGCAACATTTTCCTTCAATCAGATATTTAGATGGAAGTAGACGTGCTTGTAGATGTGCTTTCTATAGGTTGGAGACAGAAACTGCCCATTTGTCATTTCCATCATATATATATCCTTTAAGAACAAACCAGAATTAAATGAAACCCCATTGAATATAAATAAAGGGTGTTGTTATTTCTACCAGCTTGGGTGAGGTGTTCGTTCTCAAATAATTCAGTGAATCATGCAAAGTGGTATAGTGTTAGAATTCCAGCTATATATGATGGTCCTATCTCATCTCCACCTTGATGCACTCTACAGTTATTAATATGTACTATAATATTTCTGTGTGATCTCGCGAACTCATGTAATCTATGTATGTCAAGAACTCACATTAAGATGAGTTCACTTCTGTTCTGTCTTTCGTGTGGTAAACATACAAAATATATTATTCTCGTGATTAATTACTGTTTTATTGTTTCCTCCAATATGGTAGCATCACAGAGTTAATTAATAATAATAATTTAGATCCTTGTGCAATAAAATAGTGATAAAAAGTGTAATTTAAGTGATTGCAGAATAATATCCAGTGTTAGTCTGGCGATGGTAAAGTTTACTTCCCATTACAAAACAAGGACCCTAAGGGTAAGTAATTATCATTAAATTTCTAAGTGATATATAATTAATTGTGGTCTTAGTGACAATTTTGAAAATAAAGTGTGTCTATGAATTACCTAAAAACATCTTATAGTGTGTCTGAGACATATGTCAAATGTCAGTTGAAAATAAAAATGTAAAAAGCTTAAGCAAATATGACGCACACATGGTGCTTGAATAAATTAAATTACGCTAAGTGCACAGGTATAAAAGATGGCAGGAGCAGAAGAGAGGTGTATAAAGAAGCCGTCTTTCATGTTTAAAATGGTACAATATTCCATGTGTGTCATAACAAAATTTTCTCTTTGTGATTTAATTACGCATTTGTTGCACTTATACAAAAAGCGCCATTATCGGGAGCTAAGCATTAAGGGTGACAGATGCAAAATTACGTAATTATAATTAAAGGAATGTGTTTCCAATAATTATTATTCTGAATTTTATTATTATACCTGTGTGGTCAAAATAATTACCTATAATAATGAAATCTTGAAATACGGTTAGTTCCAAAAGATTTCAGACTTAGTGTCACGGGTAGTAATTACATAATTTGTTGTGTTTGTATTGGTGTGTCCAGCGGTGTTAATTCTGATGAATTCACCGATGAACCTTGCTAAGCCCTGATTGGCTGGAAAAATCAACTGATTTACCACCACTAAAACAAGCAGTCAGTTCTGCGTATTATTTTTGATCAATGTTCATTCGAAATTGGATAATGTGAATGTTTGTAACAAAAATTTATAAAAGTACGCTTTTATTTTTGAATTTTATTTTTATTACAGTAAAATGAATGTAAATGATGATACGTTACAGATACTAAGATATCTGTCAATATACGAGGTATGTAAAATTAATTTGTTTCGTAACTCGAGTGTGTACTTTAAATATAAAAATCCCAGTTTGGAGGAAGCTTATGAATAAATTTTTTGAAAGTGTAAAAATAGAGGCTAAGTACTGAAGTACTTAATTAACGGGGAGAAGAGTAATCTGTGTGAAAATTTAGTATTGTAATTTTAAATATATTCATTCTTTTCAATCATTTTTGAATGAATTCTCGTTGTTACGAGCAAATCTGGAATCCTAAGGACATATTTGGGTATGAGTAAGTGCTCATCTGTGTGTAATTAAGTCCTTCAGTGCAATAATATACCATGGTGTAAAGTCCTGGCCAGGCATAAAGTGTCCTAGACCTACATATCTGTGGGAGTAGGCACCTTATGAAATTTATTCGATGGTATGCACGATAAAAGAAGGCAATATATTTGCATACGTGTGTCATATGATTAGTGTGTCTAATTAATATTATGTGACATTAGTCATTCTATTGAAGTATAATAAATGATCGTTGGTCATGGCTGTAAAAAAGCTAATTTTTGTGTGTGTTCATGTATATTATTTCAGGTTCTGCCAAATCAAATGGCGAGTGAAAATGTTCCCCCACCTCTAGGGCTAACAGTGCCATTAAGTATGTTACCGAGTCCTAGTCAACAACCAAGGTACCAAAATACAATAAGTTCGTCCACACAACCATTATTCAGTTCATCTAACCAACAAAATCTGGTAAGTTTGAACTTAAATATGTTAACGCCTACCTACACTAGAACGGATTACGAAATGGAGCGTGAGTTGCAAAAGGCTAAATTGATGGTCGAATTCAAAAAGGCCATTGAAAATGTCATGGCGTATGACATAATCGTAACTGAGGACTACCTGAAGATATGCCAAAATATCTTGATTGAAAATCAGAGATCAGAGGCACGTTGTAATGCAGAATCTGTTAATCAGGTAATAAATCAAAATTTCAGTCAGTCCGCAGTTCCGCAAAATCTTGGTTTGTCCGGTACAATGGGTCAATCAACTCCAGCCCCAATGGAGATTGATCTGACTCAGGAAACTGCTCGACAATGAAATAAAAGAATTATGCAGGAGCATAATGTTGGTGTGTCTGCAACTAAATCAAAAATGACCCAAACCTCCGGTGTGTCTGCTACAAGATCATTTGCACAAGTCATGCAATCGAAAACATCACAACCACAAGAAATGTTAGTCGTACATGCACAAGTTCTTGCTGATGGAAATCAAAATCAGCAGGAGCAAGGAACTGTTACCGTAAGTCGACCTCAAACCAAAACCAAAGTACAACCTACGTGTGTTGTAGCTCCACCAATGCCGAATTATCATCCGGTGATGAGCGAAGCGAGCCTGGAGACAATCCTGGAAGAAACCTGGGAAGATGAACAGGTGAGAGAAGAGTGTGAGGTTGCAAACGAAGAACGACAACATTGGGAGAGTTTGGTCACCAAGGCGCAGAAACAATGTCAAGTATGCGAGGACCGAATAATGGCAGAAAGAGTTCGAAAGCGTTTGGACGTGGACCGAGCCTGTGAGTCGGAACAACGTCGTAGAGATGAATTACAGCAACAACAGCAAAAGCAAAAAGAGCAGGAAGTGGAAGAGAACCGCAAACGAGAAGAAGAAGAAAAGCAAGTTCAAGAGGAAAATGACTGACGTATGCGTGAAATGATACAACGGAGAGATCAAGCATTTAGAGATGCTGAAGAAAGAGATTGTTTGGCGGCAGAAAAAGAAAGGCACCTTCCGATCCAACATAGAGGACTGAATATCGGTACTCACTATTCATCTTCGGAGTTGTGGGGTAAGGATAACCATAATTATTATTTTTTAACCAAGGTACGTATTAATCCAGTAAAATTAACCAAAGAAACTGATTTTCGACTATGGTATGATCAATTTAGTATGTATATTTATTGTTTCGAATTTAAAAATGTTTTTGATATTGATAATCCTATTCGCCTAGAGGAAAATCAAACTCAACTTAAAATTGATGCCCGAGCCACTCCATGCGAATAGCTAGATGAAACACATAGAAAATTAATTTTTGATGAATCTGATCCTACAGTGTGTTTCCTCAAAATTAAACATATGAAAGAACCTAAAGATCGTGTGTGCGACACATGTATAACCCAAATTTACCAGAAAACTTTTAATCCTAAAAATATCGAATAAAAAGAATGGCTAAAAGAATTTGAAGAATTATCCCATAAGTTGACAATTTATTATAACGGTTGGTCTGAAGAACAAAAGCTCAACGCTTTCCTAAATCATATGATAATTCCCTTTCCGAATATTAGAATTCAATGTAAAGATCGTAAACAGGTTGGTCCTAATGGTGAAATTCTGTGTGATATTACTTATGAACAAGCTAAAGACATAGCATTAGAGGAAGAAATGTTGTTAAAAGAACGAAATAATACGTATAAGTTAAATAAAGCTGCAGCAAAGGCAGCTATATTTAATAATCCAAATTTTAAAAGAAAAAGACTTAGTGGCAATTTTAATAAGAAGTTTGTTTTTGCAGGAGAAAGTAATGATGCGAATAAGTTCGACTTAGCTACTTGCAAATGCTATAAATGCAATAGGCGCGGTCATCTAGCGGCAGAATGTAAAGCCACCACTAGATTAGAGCCTATTTGCGATTCTTCCAGTCAGTCCGAAATCAATAAAATATCCGGTCAGTTCCACAACAAAAGTGAACAAAGGGAGAAACGACATAAGTCGTACCACAAATCCAAACGTTCACATAAGCACCACAAGAAAAGCAAATGACATGGTGCCCATTCTACAAGAAGACGTTCGTTGTCATCTTCCTCAACATCAAGTTCTGGTTCATCCAAAAGTTCAAGTTTGTCTAGGAGTCAGTCTCCAAACCCAAAAGGTAAAGCGATGGTTTTGAAAACCAAATCAAAATTTACTAAGTGCATGTATATAAATGAACAGCTGAGAAATGAAATTCGTTTTCTTAGTGATACAGGAGCTACAAATTACTTTGTGTCTGATCTTAAATTTATGAAAAATGTTCAAAAATTAAAGAAACCGAAAATCATTTCTTGTGCTAATAAAAATGAAGTTGCAAACATACATGTATCTCATAAAGGTTCTATCTTTGTGAAAGATCTCAGTGATAATACACTTGAGTTGAAAAATGTAAATTACTCAAAAGAAATGAGTGACAATTTATTTTTGTTACATAAAATAACGAAACTTGGTTACAATGCAGTATTTACAAATACTGATTGTAAAATAATAAATAAGAAAACTGGCAAAATTATCCTGTGTGGACATAAATTTCAAAATTATTGGATTTTAGATTTAAAAATTTGTGAAAATAATGAAAAAGTCTATGTGACAAAACAAAAAGAAGCTGTTAGTCAGCAACATATAAATAAGGAGTATGGGTATGCTCAAATTCATGATGTATGGTCAGAGTCCAAAAATGAAAATGTTAGTCAAGATAATGACCATGATCATGATTATATTTCAACTCAAGGGTATACTAATATTCAAAAGCTTGATGATGAAGGTCTAAAAGTATTTCTAGATATTGGTGCTAATATTACAGTCGAAGAATTAAAGAAAATAGATGAGTTCAATAATGAAAGTATTTGTAAAAAGTTAGGTCTTCTTTATCATGTAAGACTTGGACATGCGTCAGTCGTCTACTTAGAAAAAGCATTGAAAACTTAAATTTCTCAAAAATATTAATTTTACTGACGAAATTAAAGATTGCGAAGCATGTAATCTGGCAAAAATTACAAAATGTCCTCATAAAACTGTGTGTGATGTCGCATCAAAACCTTTAGTAAGAGTACATTCTGATCTAATTGGCCCAATAAAACCAGTAGGAGTCTGGCAGAAAAGCTCTTACATAATAACTTTCACCGATGATTTTTCTAGATATACTGTGATGTTCAGTAGTAAAGATAAAACCAGTGTGGCTGAAACTTTCGTAGAATATTTAAAAGTAATGCGAGCAAATCTTGGTGATAGCTCGGCTAAAATTAATTATTTACGTATCGACGGTGGTTGAGAATATTTGAGTGTGTCTATGAAGAAAATTATTGCAGATGAGGGTATCATTGTTGAGACTTGTCCTCCTGATACTCCTCAACTTAATGCTGTGGCAGAAAGAGTAAATCGAACTTTACTTATGAAAATTCGAGCTCTTTTCATTGATAGTGGTTTACCTATTGAGTTTTGGGAACTTGCGTTAAATCAATTTGTTCATATTCACAATAGTTTACCTCATAAAAACTTGGGATTTAAAACCCCATATGAGTTACTTCGGAATAAAGTTCCTACAATTAAATATATTTATCGATTTGGCTGTGTGGCATACCGAAAAATACCTTATGAAAAACAAAATGTTAAAAAGTTAGAAGGCCGTGGAGAATTGTGTATTCTCGTCGGATGTAATGCTGAATCGTGGCAACTTTTAAATCCAAGAACAGGTAAATTACATAGATGTAGTGATGTTGAATTTTCAGAATCTGTAATGTTTAAAGATAAATTTCCTTCGAAAAATGGTTTTCCTACTTTTGACACTAATACTTGGGACAAAAATGAACAAGTCCCTGAAGTTGACTTTGCAGGAGATATTTCGGACAATTTTATCCAAAATAAAAATAGCTCAAATAAACGTAATTTAGATGAATTAATTATCTATGTGTCCAAAACTAAGAAAGTCAAATTCAGTGACACAACTTTCAGTAAGTCTAAAATTGAAAATGAATTAGAAATAATTAATCCTAAAGATAAACCTGAAGTAATTGAAAAGAAGTATTTCTCTATGATGTGTAATTTAAACGAAGTACCTGAAAATTTAGATGATGTGTTCAAATGTAAAAGTAAAACTGAGTGCTTAAAAGCAATAGATAAAGAATTAAAATCTCTAAAAGATAGTGACACTTGGGATTATGTTAAAAGACCTAAGTATACTAAAACAATTGATTCTAGGTGGAGTTTTTTTTGAAAAGTTGAAGGGAATGGCAATATTCTTTTCAAAGTGCGCTTAGTAAGTCGTGGCTATAAAGATAAAAATGTATATGATTATTCCGAAATATACGCTCCAACTTTAGGTATCGCTGAAGTTAGAGCTATATTGGCAATTGCAAATAAATTAAAGTGGAATGTTATACAAACCACTGTAGACGTAGCATGTCTTAATGGCGAACTTGAAAAAGATATTTACATGGAAATTCCTGATGGTGTCAATAAATCCGATGAGTTCTAACGTACCCAAGTATGTAAATTAAAGAAATCTTCGTATGGTCTTTGTGTTAGTCCCAAACGTTGGCATGTTTGTTTCAAGAAAGCTATGTCCGACATGAGATTTATTGTCCATGAAGGTCTGTTAAATTATTCGTTGTATCGTCGTCTACACATAATCTAGATAAGCCCCTCCACTTCTAACCATGTATTTGACCTAGTATAGTTTTCAAAACGTTTATCTGTACGAGAAGTTAGTTCCAATAAAGTGACAAGTACAAAAAGGTTGTTTATTTATTTTCCCTCGATAATCTTAACATGGTAGCCTAGCGTTGGTTATTCAGTTCGGTTCGGCACAAACGTGAAAATATTGCAATAGTTTGCAAGGATGTTAAAATCGTTTGTAAATTTGATTTACTGTATCCGAAATGTCGTTTTTTCATAGTGATGACGTAACAATTCTTCTTTTTAATGGTTTGGACTATGAGAAGTGGAAGTTTCGAATGCTTCTCTTTTTACAACTTAAAAAATGCAAGGATGCTGCGGTACGAAGGAAAACTGCCAGCGATAAAGATGAGGACTGGTTAAACATGGAAGTAAAGGCAAAAAACTTCATTATCAGTGCCATTACAAATGAACAACTCGAGTCAATCTACTCGGAAGAAACTGCATTTGATATGCTGGCCAAATTCGACAGCTTGTATTTAAAGCGGTCGACAGCTCTACAAATTGTGTCTCGTCGAAGGTTAGAGAACATTCGCCTAGACAAAAGTGCCGATCCGTCAAAATTTTTCAACGAATTTGAAAAGGCTGTCAACAATCTCAAAGCGGCAGGAGCTGAGGTTACTCCAGACAAAAGAGCAAATTATCTCATCCGCGCTTTGCCGGAGTCATTCGCGTATTTGGGTGATTTAATAGACGTGCTGCCAAAGGATGAAAATGTCGTCGAATATCTCAAGTCAAAAATCATTGTCAGGGCCAAAATGAATGGTAATGGCAGTGAGTCAGCGTCCAATGATGCGAGCGTAAATTTGCAGGTCTTTGCAGCGAATTGTGGCAACAGAGGCGGGAGAAATTCGTCTACCATGAACTGCTATAAATGCGGCCAAGAGGGCCATCGTCGGTTCAAATGCCCTGGTAACAGTGGAAACGAGCCAAATCGTCATAGTAGTCAAAGTCGAGGCTCAAGGGGCAGATATCGTAGCCGTGGGGCATGGAGATCCGGCTCCAGAAATCGTGCAGGTTACGGCAGTGGTCGAGGTTCAAGCTTGTATCAGTCGAACAATCAGCTCGGTAATTGTTTCGTAGCCGAGGTAAATGTATTAAATCTTGATAAACCTGTTTGTACAATGTCGAAAATCGAAACTCGTATTTTGTGGATGTTAGATAGTGGCTGCTCGCAACATATTGTAAATGACGATTCTTTTTTTGAGGACTGTAGAATATTAGACGTACCTATAGAGGTTAGATTAGGCGATGGTAGAGTTTTAGCAGCCACAAAGGTAGGTAACATAAGAATCTCATTTGATGTAAATGGAAATTTTGTTCCGGTATATGTCCAAGAAGTGTTGTATGTAAAGGGTATGGGCTCAAATCTTTTAAGTTCGGGTAAAATAGCAAATAAAAATACATTTGTCGAGCATGGTAATGTAGCTGAGATTTTTAATGGTGTAAACGAATTAATTGCAGTCGCACACAAGAGAAATAATTTATTTTGGTTAGAAAGTATTAAAATTATGAAACCGTCTGATAATGTAAATTCAAATTCGGTGCCTAACGTAAATGTAAATTTTAGTAACGTAATGTCAGAAAAAGAAAAGTGGCATCGAATGCTTGGCCATATAAATTTTGCTAAACTTCAAACTATTTGTGAAAAGGAGCTAATAGACGGAGCTCCAAGAAATTTAGGTTCAGAAAAATTAAAATGTGCGATTTGCCTAGAAAATAAAATGTCACGAGTAAAATTTAATAATAATCGAGAAGGGGCCAAAGACATCTTGGAAATAGTCCACACTGATGTCAATGGCCCACATCGAGATGGATATGGTGGAGAAAAGTACTTTTCAACATTTATAGACGAATACAGTAAACTAGTAAAGGTTTATTGCTTAAAATCAAAGGCCGAAGTTTTTGACTATCTTGTGGAATACGTAAATTTAGTAGAGAATTTAACAAATAAACGAGTAAAAGAACTTAGATGCGGCAATGGAACAGAGTATATAAATGGTAAAGTAAAAAATTTTGTTAAGGCTAAAGGAATTTATTTGAGACCCTGCGTACCGTACGTCCACCAATTAAACGGTACGGCTGAACGTTACAACCGGACACTTATGGACAAAGCTCGATGTCTTTTAGCTGAGGCTAGGGTAAATAGAAAATTTTGGCCTGAATGTATTATGGCCGCAGCTTATTTAACGAACCGTTCGCTGGCCAATACGGCTGAATGTAAAACTCCGTTCGAATTATTTTTCGGCAAAAGGCCGAGTGGTGCTAATTTGCGTTTGTATGGTAGTCGTGTTTTCGCCCGTGTTCCAGATGTTAAACGTAGCTCCAAGTGGGACTGAAAGGCGGACCTAGGTGTACTTTTAGGTTACACCGACTTGGGCTACAGAGTATTAATTAATAATGGTATTGTTGTAACTCTGATGTAGAAATTGTAGAAGAAAATGTAAGGTGTATATCGTTGCAGGACGAGGAGGCGGGTGAGTCCAGTAAGTCGGAGCTGTCAGAGCCAGTGTCTGAAGCTGGTAGGTCGATAACGTCTCAAGAAATTTCGGATACTTTGCCGGAAGAGGTGGACAAACCACAACAAAATGATAGCAATCAGGCATCTGGTAGTAGTCTACGTAAGTCAAGTCGTGAAAGGAGGCTACCGGCAAAGTTTAGTGATAGTATAGTATATGTGAATGTCTGTAGCGCCAATGCTCCCGAAACTTTTCAGTCAGCAATGTCTAGTCAGGACTCCGATTTGTGGCAGGAGGCTATGGATAGAGAAATTAGGAGCCTACAGGAAAACGATACCTGGGAACAGGTAAACCTGCTACAAGGTAAGAAGGCGCTTGGTGTTAAGTGGGTGTACCGTGTCAAGCCAAATGGCTTGTACAAGGCTCGCCTAGTTGTTAAGGGCTATCAGCAGGAAGACGAACTGGATGACATTTACTCGCCCGTAGCACGTATGTGCACCTTGAAACTTTTGCTTTCCTTTTGTTGCCATAACGGCTATATTATTCACCAAATGGATGTTGAAACGGCTTTTTTAAATGGATCGGTGGTTTCGGAGGTTTATATTGATATTCCTATTGGATACAGTAACGTAGCAAATAATGGTAAAGTGTTAAAATTGCGGAAATCACTGTATGGCTTAAAAGAAAGCCCAAGAAACTGGTATGAATGTTTTAACAGTTTTGTTTCTCGTTTGTGCTTTGAACGTAACGCTTATGACTATTGCTCGTATTCTACTAAAGAAAAGGATAATTGTGTTTTTATAATTTTATTTGTTGACGATTTATTGATTTGTGGCAAGTGTGAAAATTTAATTTTAAGTATTAAATGTAAGCTCGCTGAGCACTTTAAAATGAAAGATTTGGGTAACGTAAGCTCGTATTTGGGCATAGATATAGTATATGATAATAAATCTAAAGTAATGACCTTAAGTCAGAAAAAATATATAGAGTCACTTGCCATTAAGTATCAAGTTATTGATTCAAAATTGTACGATACCTCTATGGAGATGCACCTAAAGTTAGAAAAGTCCCAAAATCCAAACTTTAATTTATTATTTAGAAATTTAATCGGTGCTCTCCTATACGTCAGTGCAGGTACGCGACCTGACGTTACTTTTAGTGTAAACTATTTAAGCTGTTTTCAGTCTTCGTATGACCACACTCACTTTGCTTATGCTCTAAGAATTTTGAAGTACCTGTACAAAACTCGAGATCTTAAATTAACGTATCTGTCAAATAGTGTGAGTGGTCTTGATGCTTTTGTAGATTCTGATTGAGCAGCTGATGTGGTTGATCGTAAGTCAACTACAGGCTTTGTTGTGCGTATGTACGGAAATCCAATTCTATGGAAGACCCAGAAGCAAGGGAATGTTGCAAAGTCGTCCACCCATGCTGAGTACATCGCTCTTTCAGCAGTAGTTACTGAAATAATTTATTTAATCGGTGTGTGTAACACCTTGCTCCCTTCAGAATCCCTAGTACCTGTGAGCATCTATGAAGACAATTTAGGAGCAGTCTGTATTGCTAACTTAGGTAATTTTACCAAGAAATCTAAACATATTGAAGTACATTATCATTTTGTCCATGAAGCTGTTGAACGAGGTCAAGTTCGTGTCATAAAAGTTAATACCGCTGACAACTTTGCTGACATTTTTACCAAGTCACTGTGTAAACCAATTTTTGTTAAATTAAGAAATTTATTGTACCTTATATAATTATGAAAACTAAAGGAGGTTGTTAAATTATTTGTTGTATCGTCGTCTACACATAATCTAGATAAGCCCCTCCACTTCTTACCATGTATTTGACCTAGTATAGTTTTCAAAACGTTTCTCTATATGAGAAGTTAGTTCCAATAAAGTGACAAGTACGAAAAGGTTATTTATTTATTTTCCCTTGATAATCTTAACAAGGTCAAGCTAATATTTATTATTGGAAAAAGAATTCTACCTTTGTGATAATTGTTGCGTATGTCGATGATATTCTTATAACAGGAAATAATAAGGACAAAATTTTAGAAACTCAACGTTGTTTAAATAAAGAATTTAAGCTTAAAATTATGGGTGAACCTAAAAAATTATTTAGGAATTGAAATTAATTGTAATAAGAACCAAAGTAAAATGTGTTTGTCACAAAAGCATTTCATCAAATCTATATTATCTAAATATGGCATGAAAGACTTTAAAGAATGCGATACTCCTATGGTCACTAATCAAGCAGATTGAAAAGCTAAGTATGAACCTAGAATTGAAAGAACTTTAAACTTAAAACAACATATTCCATATTGAGAAGTAGTTGGTGCTCTTCTTTATTTAACTATGTGTACTAAACCTTATATTTCTTTCTGTGTGAATACATTAACTCGTAAATGTAGTAATTACGACATTTATGATTGGATTAAAGTTGAACGTGTGTTGAAATACTTAAAAAGAACTAAAGATCTTGGAATATATTTTGAAGGAAATGGTCATAATTTCATTAGTTACAGTGATGCTTCTTTAGGCATGACTAATCCAGATGGTTTGTCCACTTCAGGCTATTTAATTCAAATATTTGGTGATTTGATAGCTTGGGGTACAAAACAACAAAAATGTGTTGCTGCCTCATCTATGGAATCTGAATATATCACATTAAATTAAGCCAGCAAAGATGTAATATATTTGTCAAATTTATGTTCAAAAATATTAAAACAAAAAGTTAGTCCTATAATCTTTGAAGATAACCAGGCTACTGTTGAAGCAGTTACATCAGTTCAGTCCAAAGCATTAAGACACTTAGTGAAAATAAAATATAAGTATGTCTGTAAAGTATATTCGCAGAGATTAGTCAATATAAAATGGATTCCTACAAAAGAACAGTAGTAAGTGGGCACCTTGAGGACAATTTCTTTACCGTTGATTGGAGCCACCTATCAACGGTAAAAGTCCGTCCATTTTCCCCTCTCCGCGCGTTTGTTAGTCCGAAGAAATGTTATCCTTTTACCGTTGACCCAAACGACCGTAGCGGCAGTAAATTTCCCTCCGATCATCGGAGAATTTTCTCGTCATCGGGCGTTAGTTGTTTGAATTTTTTTTGTGGTTGAAATTTTTTTTCTGGAAAAATTTTTTTTTTGGGCGTGAAAATATTTTTTGTGATGCGTGTTTGTAGTGAGCGAGAAAAATTTTTTTTTCCGGAGTGAAAATATATTTTTTGGACTTAGAAAATTTTTGGTGAAAAAAAGTTGACAAAAGTTATTTTAATTATTTCGGTGTGTTGTTAATTTTTGGTAGTGAGTAAAATAGTATATATATAGGTGCACTTGCTCCGGATTGTCAGTGGCAACTTACTCATGCTCTTGTAAACACCTCTGAGTTGTAACGCTCCGACCGTTATTAACTGGAAAAAACTTATTGCTATTTACTTGTTGATTATTACAATTTACTGTGGGTTTTGTTGTGATCAAGAAAAATGGATTAGAAATTTTTGAATTCTGTCAACTGTTTGGTTGGTGGTGGTGTTGGCGGTGTCATCGGTGGCACCGGTGCCAGTGGATACGACGCATGCAGGAAGTTGACCAACTTAAAACCGAACTACCTGTACAAACTTTTGAATGTGTGT
This sequence comes from Ericerus pela, assembly GCA_011428145.1. Lineage (NCBI taxonomy): Eukaryota > Metazoa > Arthropoda > Insecta > Hemiptera > Coccidae > Ericerus > Ericerus pela. The sequence continues at coordinate 13,482 of WOFM01000663.1, forward strand.
GCTCTTGATACCCGTTTTGGTTGATCGTTGGTTGCACATTTGTACGGTGGTGGCGGCGATGACGACAATGACGTTGATGGCGACAGTTGTGGATTTTCTATTTTCCTGCCATGCTGTATAGTCGACCAATTACCGGATAACGAGTCCGTTAGTATTTTCAACCGTGAGGTTGGCGGCGTTTATGTGTGTGGTTCAAAATCATCACCATCAATGGCGACTGCGGCGGCGGTGGCGGCCTCATTGTCGTCATCGGCTGCGGGTTTTATTAATTTGAATTTATTAGTTGTGACAACAATGGGGATAAAAATTATGTGCGAAATTTCAACGCCATAACCGAGCCCTTATTGTTGGAGTTGCGGAAATTCTGCGATTTGAAAATAAATCGGTGGTACCAAGTTAGAAAAATTCGTGCTACTGACACCCCTTACGGTCGATCCCTGCTAGCAACATTAAAATGTAACGATGGTGATGATGATGACGACGGTGGCAACGGTAACGGCAGCAGTGGCGGCGGCGGCGAATTCAATACATTTTTCCCACCCTGTTTAGCGAAAATGTTGCCCGATGACGCGGCCGCTGATTCGTTTGCTGCGGGGGTAACATGTGTTCGTGTATTAAGTGTTGCCAACAACGCCTACCATACTGTTGACTTTGATTGTTTGAATAAGCAACCACCTAAAAAGTTGTTGGATCGGAATTGGTGTTGCGCCGAACATTGTTTTTTCATCCCCTCCGAACAAGTCGATGGAATGGCGTGTGTCAAATGTACAGCCTACGGCACCTGTTACTGTCGTTGTCGTTCCTACATTCGAAAAATCCCGCTCAATACGTTTTTAGAAACCCGCAAAATGAAAGATTTAAAAATTGGAACGTATTGTAAAATTATTAAAATCTCCCCCGTCGATACACGCTACAATAATCGAGCCCTAATAGCGAATTTAATTTTACCTGGTGAAAATGCAGAGTTCAGAACCTTCCTCCCAAATCACCTTAGTAAAATTTTCGAAAATAACCCACTATCCTTAGCGCATTTTATTGACGCCGCCAAAGGATTTTACGTTATCGGCGTACGTCCTAATGGTGTCGTTGATCTCGAATTCGCGAGAGAGTGAAAAAATAAAATACCACCGCCCGTTGTCCTATGCGATTAAAATGAAATTAAAAAAGGGTAGTTTGGTAGCCGCAGCACCAGCAACAGTGGTTGTTGTTGTTGTTGTTGTTGTTGTTGTTGTTGTTGCATCAAGGGACGAAGACAAAGACGGTGACTAACTGTCGTGTGAGTGTGTGTGGGTGAGTGCGCGTGAAAAAATAAAAATAAAAATTAGAGTGTGTGTGCCAATTGTCGTCAATTGTCAGTCTTGTGTGTGTGTGTGTATGTTTGTGTGCGTGTGTGTGCGTGTGTGTGTGTGTGTGAAAAATTAAAGTGCCGGTGTGCAAATAAAAATCAAAGTGTGCGTGTATGCGTATGAGTGAAAAAAAAATCAAAAATCTGATTGCCAGTTCACGCCGACGACTACCTGAGTTGTGTGTGTGTGTGTGTGTGTGTGTGTGTGTGTGTGTGTGTGTGCAAATCATAATAATAATTTGAGAGTGGGTTGAGGATGATGACAATGACGGCGATGACAACGACGACCTTTAATGCGAACGCAAAATAAATAAAATAAAATAAAATAAAAATCCGAGTGCTGATTGACTACCTGAATTACGAGTGTGTGCGTGTGCGGGTGTATGAATAAAAAAAATCTAAGTGTGCGTGTGTAATGACGACCGCCATCAAATATTTATACTCAGGGTGAAATACAATAACCAACCAATCAGGTACGTGTATCGGTATTGTCTATTGTGATTGGTTCCTTAATGATTGATCATTTTACTATAAATATTACAACCCACCCCCTTTCCCTTCAGTGTTATTTTGTCAGACGGCGAAACTCTTGTCGGTTGACTATTGAAAAATACCACACCCCGCTCTCACTCAACACGATTTAACAAATATATTTGCGCTCTTTCATCCCTTCACTCTCCGCTAATTCATCGCTCTCGAACCGCTGCCGACGCACCTATCAGTATACCCGACTGATGCGCGTATTTTCACCTTTTTGGACTTATAAAAAATACGAAAAACTTTTTAGAATTTTTGCCAACACTTTCATATTTTTCCTAATTTATCTTGGCGGTGAAAAGGTCGTCAGTTACATCATTCGGACATATTTTCACAGCTATTAAAGAATATTCCACGAATATTACGTGTTTTCGGGCTTGTAATAATTTTTAAAAAACTTTTTTAATTTTTTCTAAATTTCTGTTGACCAAAATAGTATATATATATAGGTGTTGTTGGGACAGTACCTCAGTTGTGATCCGACTGTCTTACTGTTTGGATGCAATTTTTCTCTTGCAAAATATTTTCACCATTCTACCATAGTATATATACTTGTGTAGTTTGATTTTGACCTCAGTTGCAATCTGACTGTCATACTGTACAGATGCAATTTTTGCTCTCTCTCTCTCTCTCTCTCTCTCTCTCTCTCTTGTTTAAGCGAATTGAAAAAAAGAATAATAATAATAATGGCTTTTAAAAATAGCGCCATATTCTGAAACCATCTTGAAACTGTTCTACTTGCGCTCAACCCCGTAGTCCCTGACGATAATGTCGAAAGGCGAAAGGTGATTACGGCGATTGACGTGCTGGTTGAACAAGCTTTCCCACCTGAACCGAAAATTAAAATGGTCACCCCTCACCTCATGCCTAACCTGGAGGAAAAGAAAAAGAAAAAGAAAAAAGTTAAGACCGCACCGCTCGCCGACATCCAAGTAGAGTTTATGGGTTCGCGTCAAACTCGACCTCCTCATTTGGATGCTCGACGTACGAAAATTTCTGAACCCCGACCCAAACCTAAACCCAAACCCGAAATCGATCTTTTCAAATACATCGCTATCCAAGATTTCAGTGCTAGCGATTTGGAAAATGCGAAAAATAATCTTTTGGCCGCTTTAGAAAAAATTTACGTAACCGAACCCGCCCATGTCTCACCACCCAGACCATCCATCTTGTCGCAAGCGCTAGCCTATATTTCGATTGATTCTTCGTCATCATCATCATCATCACCATCATTTGAAAACGGCCCTTCTCAGGGCCAACCTCTCCCCGTTCTTACTGGCGTTCAGATGAATGAGTTACTCGGTGAATTGGAACTATCTTGGGATGGTTTAGAATTCAGCGATGTACCTCTTATTCCGATCGCCTTAGGACTCAAGGAGGACTTGGTGAAGGAACTGTTGGCTGAGTTGGAGTTGTCCGAGGATAGCTCCGATGAAAGCGTAAATGAACTTTCACATAATATTAAGACGAAGGAACTGTCAGCTGAAACGGTGTTGTCTTCGGACCACACTGTCAAAAGCGTTGATAGACCTTTACCTATTTTTAATAATAATTTAGTGGAGGAACTGTTGGCTGAAATGGAGCTGTCTGATGACGACAGTTCCAACGAAAGCGTAGACGGACTTTCACCTAGTTTTAACGTTAATATTAAGGACCAAAAAAATTTAGCTTTAAGCGTATTCCGCGCAGAGGTTACGTTGCCTCTATTTAATTTTAGTAGCATGCCTAGTCTAAGTCCTGTAAATATGAACATTCCCGTGGATCCACCTTCCCAAATGCCCGTGTTAACCCCCAATAAACATGTGAAGGCTGTTGTACGAAATATTTTCCCCGATGTCGCAGTCGTTGAGAGTGCGGCTGAAAGTGTTGTTGTTGCGGCCATTGACATTGAGAGTGTAGTTGAGAGTGTTTTTGCGGGTGTTAGCGTTGAGAGTGCAGCTGCGAGTGTTGTTGCGGCCATTACTGGCCATATGCTAAGAAAAATATTAAAATGAGCGAACCACCGAAAAAGTTGAGAAAAATGAAGAATGCCGCTGTTGCTGCTGCTGCTGCTGCTGTTGTTGTGAAGGAGACCAAGTTGTGCGATATTTTCCCCTTCAAGTATGAGTTTTTCCAACGACATCGTGCCACACCCTGAGTGCGTAAAGTGAAGACACATGACTTCTTACCTAAATTGGGGGCTATATTCCCGTTTAAAAAATCATTCTTCACCCAGTTAACCCCGTACAATGATCGTGAGCTGAGGTGCGGGTTGTACGAGTTGAAGCAGTTGTTGGATCGTGTGTCCCAACCAAAATTACCTCTTGACCCCCCTGCCTCTTCAGACAAGCAAAGTGTGTTGAGAAAGTTTACTTTGGAGGTGGTGGTGGTGGTGGTGGTGGTGGTGGTGGTGGTGGTAGTGGGGTGGTGGGACTCGGTGAAATGTTTCCTTTTAGCGATGAAATATTTTCCCGTGACAGTGTCGATGGAGGAAATGTGGGTAATGTTTTCCCGTTTCATGGGGATGTTATCGTTTCACCATGTAAATGTCCCCAGTTAAAATTTATCAATATTTGGGAAATCAATCAGGGGTACATACCGAAATTTCAAAATTATATTCTGGACTACAAAATCCAGTTAAAAAAAAATCTCCCCCAAATGACGGATGGCGATCTCATCACCAAAGCACTCGACGAGATGATTGCCTACAGTAAAATGAAAACCGAATGGCGACAGGGGGATAAAATGAATATCGTGGCGAGTAATGCGAAATTTAACAACCCCATCTCTACGGGGTACGCTTGTAACGATATGACGAAGAAACTTAAAGAAAAAGTAACTCAAATTCTAACTTCTGACGAAAGTGTTGTTCTGACTGAATGCGTTTTCACCTTACACGTGATCAACATGCCGTGTGGTTCGAAACCCAAAAAAATACTGAACTTGGCCACCGACAAACATTTGAAACGCTGCATACTGCGCATTCAAAATAACGATACGTTGTGTGCCCCACGAGCCATTGTTACAGCCATGTCCTACCACACTAACGAGATTGGTGGACGAATACTGAGTGCAGCCGACATAGTCAACTTGTGCAAAGGACGTAACATACAGACTGACATGGCTATGGAGTTGTGCCTGCAGATTGACACTTACGACGAGTTTGCCGAAGGATTTACTTTGGAGGATATCCGGACCTGTGAAGAAATCCTTAACGTGCAAATAAAAGTCATCGACGCACAAAACTTCAACGGTCTACTGTATCGCGGTGCCATCAAACAGCCAATCGTACTCTACCTGTACAAGGATGGAAACCATTTTGACGTGATCACCAAAATGACTTCTTTCCTGGGTGCGTCGTACTATTGTGAAAAGTGCGTTAAACCGTACCAAAACAAAAATGCTCACCACTATCGACCGAAACCCGGTGCAGTGTGTAACCTGTGTATGAAGGCCGAGCATCCTTCCTACACTAAAGATAAGATTTTTTGTACTAATTGTAATCGTTATTGTTTTAATCGCGAGTGTTTAAACGATCATAGTAATAGTGTTTGTGCCACAGTGTTCAAGTGTCCCAAGTGTTGTCTTATAATTGGTCGTAGTTTGTTTTCGTCGCATAAGTGTGGTTACGTGAAGTGTCTTAATTGTAAGGAAGTGGTGTTAAAAAAAAATCATCAGTGTTACATGGTGTCAAAACCGCCAAAAGGCAGCCAGTGCAGTGTGGGGTGTAAAAAGTGTTTGCCGGGCAGCACAGTCGTCAACCGGAAGTGCAGTTACACGGAGCAGTACATCTTCGACTACGAAGCGCAGCAGGAAACCGGGATCCATATGCCGAATTTGATCATCGCCCACGACTTTTCAGGTGAGAAATATACGTTTAACAGTAACGACGCCTTTTGCCAGTGGTTAATCAGTCCCGAGCATAATGGCTATACAGCCATCGCCCACTACGCCAAAGGGTACGATTCGCAGTTCATCATGCAGTACCTGGTTGCCAACACCATTAAACCGAACGTCATTTGCAACTGGTGGTTGAAAAGTGGGAATGTCAGTGGGTTAAGACCAAGGAGTATAGGAAGTTTGTCAAGGAGGGGGAGATAGTCGAACCGTTGAATCCTCGTGACACTCTTTTTGGTGGACGGTTGGAGGTGTTCAAGTTGAAAAAAGAAGTTGAGCCCCAGGATAGTGCGAAAATCAAGTACGCCGACGTTGTCAGCCTGTACCCGAGTGTTATGTTCTACGATAATTACCCGGTAGGCCACCTGTTCAAAACATTCAGACTGTCCAAACATGACCCCACCTGGTACGGTTTGATCAAGTGCAAAGTCGAAGCACCTCGCGATCTCTACATCCCCCTGCTGCCTGTCAAAGTGACAATGGCCAAGGCAGATAAGCTATTATTTCCCCTCTGTTTGAAGTGTGCCAAAAAACAGCAAAGTGTTTGCGATCACGCCAGCTCCGAAAGGCAGTTTATCGGCACATGGAGTACGATTGAAGTGAATGAAGCCATAGCCCGGGGATACATAATCGTTGAAATTTACGAAGTGTGGGATTTCGAGAAAAGTAATAAATTGTGGAAGGGGTACATCAGTGATTTTCCTAAAATTAAACTGGAAACCAGCCCGCACACCTATCCCTCCAACAAAGCCTACGCCCGGGATATTAAGGAGAAAATGGGTATTGTTTTGGACTTGGACAAAATTGAAGAGAATCCGGGTAAACGTGCAGTTTCGAAATTATGTTTGAATTCGCTGTGGGGTAAGTTTGGTCAATGGCAAAACATGTCTACCACCGAGTTTGTCACTGATGTGTTCCGTTTCTACGAGATTTTACTTGATGATCGGTTGCAAGACATCTCCGTCATCTACATCACCGATGAAATGGTCCAGGTCAACTACAAGTACAAGGAGACGTACGTGAAAAATAACTACAGCACTAATATTTTTGTTGCCATCTACACGACTGCCAACGCTCGACTTTGGCTTTACGAGAAGTTGGCTATTATCAACAAAAATGTGTTGTACTGCGATACGGACAGCATAGTTTACCTGGATGACAGTGTCAATAATATCGAATACGGCGACATGTTGGCTCAGTGGACCGACGAGTTGGGAGGCGAGTACATCAAAAAATGGCTAGCCACCGGGCCAAAATCGTACTATTACGAAACTGATTCGGGCAAAGTGACCACTAAAGTTAAAGGTTTCACCCTCCACCATAAGAACGCCCTCTGTATCAACTGCGAGTCCATGCAGAGTCCAATAGAGGGGTCTATCCCAAATATTACCGTCACTGAGCGCCAAATCACCTGAGAACCGATAACCAAACAACTCACCAATAAAAATCTGACTAAAACGTTTTCATTTGGCTTTGATAAACGTTTGATTGGCGATAACTATGATACGGTGCCGTATGGTTACATTCCGTAGACAGTTGGTGGGTTGGTTGGTTGGTTGGATGGTTGGATGGGTGGCTGGATGATTGTGATGGCTGGTTGGATAGTTGGATGGATGGTTGGATAGTTGTGATGGCACCTGCGGTGGTGCGTACGCATATCTATAAATAAAAGTATTATAGGACAAAATTCAACACTTTTTTGTTTCTGCAATGGCTAACATTATCGAGAGTTTCAAGTACTTTGATTACCAAGCACCAAATTCGGCTAATTTGAACGACGACAACAGTGATTTCTCCATCACAGTGCACAACGAAGATTTGATTACCCACCCCAACAAGAGTGTGCTGGAGTTGCGCGGCAAAGTAACCGTTACGAAAGAGGATGGAACGTCGTTGGCTAACATAGATTTAGAAAAATTGTTTGTCTGCAGCGGTGGTGGTGGTTGGCTGAACATGTTTGAACGGATCGACTTTTACGTGGGTGACAACAAAATCGACACTGTGTGCAAACCCCGAATTGTGGTGTTGATGAAAGGGTTGGTCTCCTTCGAAACGGATAAACAATTTTGCAACGCCGGTTGGGACTACGACGTCGGTATCGACAAATGTAATACTCTCAACACAGACGGCCATTTCCACGTCATGATCCCGATGTCTATTGTGATGGGATTTTTCGAAGACCACCGCAGTTTCATCTATAATATGAGCCAAAAACTGGTGTTGTACAAGTAGGCCAACGGTGTTAGCAACGTATTCCGAACGCTAGGTGATTACAACAAGCACACTGTCCAAGTGGATCTTCACGACATTGTCTTCAAAATGCCGTATGTGAAATTCACTCTGGAACACGCCACCAAAATACGCAATGAAATTGCTAAAAATTGCAAGTACGAACTGAAGTACAGATGGTAGTTTTACACCAGCATTTCACCCTCTTCCGGCACCGATTTCACTTGGGACATCCCCGTCTGTTATTCGAAGACAAAGTACCTTTTGATCGCCTTCCAGACAGCCCGATCAAACGATATTGCCGCCAACTCGTCGGTATTTGATTTTTGTGATTTGGAAAATTGTCAGGTTCTGCTCAACAATAATCGCTACTATCCGCACGAACGTTTGAATCTGAACATCGCCGAGTACAAGTGCGGCACGCTGTATTTCATGTACAAATGGTTCAAAGCGTCATACTACCGCCATGACGACGATCGCACACCGCCATTACTCAGCTACGAGGATTTCATTACCCAAAACCCGATAATCGCCATCGATTGTTCGCACCAACCCAACATCCTGAAAGAATCTTTGATCAATTTGAAAATATTTTTCGTGTGGCGACGACCGTTACACGCTAGCACCATCATCCACTGTGTCACCATTGTCGACGACAAAGCCATCTACAGTCCGCTGACAAACAACATTTTCTACTGTCAGGCGGACCCCCCCCCCCAATCACCGATGGTTGTGTTTCACACTCGCCGATGAGTAAAAGTATATATATAAGTAGGGTAGGGACAAAATGGTAGGACAGTATTCATTGTTGTTGTTGCTGTTATTACTATTTTGCTCTTGCATTATGGCTATTTTGGTGATCGATTATCAGGCATTGTTGCCGGGCATCGTTAAAGAGGTGGCAATCGTTGACATTACGTCAAACCTCGAACAACATTTTCTGGCTTTGCCACCCGCTCCACTCAACACGTATTCGTCGAGTGCACGTTGTACCGTCGAGTACACTTTTCGATCTGTTCACGGCATTCCATGGTCGAGTGGCTACTTCCCACTGCCAGATGTCGAGTCTGCCCTGTGCAAGGCGATCAACAACGCCACACTCGTCTACATCAAAGTGTTGGACTGGGTAAACTTTCTTTTAGACTTGTCCGGATGTGCTACCGAGAAAATTGTAGATCTCGACAAGACATCGCAGAAGACACCGTTCTTCCGCTGCGAATACGGCCATCCGCGTCACAACAAAATGAAATGCTCTTTGGAACAGGCTATCAGGTATCGGGATTATCTTAGGGAAAATTATTACTACAAAGTGGGTTCCGGTGACTACGATTACTGGGGTTGACGATGTTGTTGCTGCTGCTGCTGCTGCTGCCGCTGCTACTACTACTACTACTACTGAAAACAGTATTTTTCAAGACTAACCCCATCGCAAAGGGTGTAAAAACTATATTAAGGAGAATTTCAAATACTTTTTCAGATTTTGTGTGTGAAAATGGCATTTCAGATTTCAGTCAACGATGTGCAGTCCGTAATATGGCAAGAGTATCACGACGGTATACGCTTTGATAAAGTGTACCAGGTAGGTTTGTCCAGGTTTGTTACACATAACAACATTTTCAACATTACCGAATGTAATAATAGGTTGACATTCGTACATCATGAGAAAATTAAAACGCCTATGGTCTGTGTTGGTGTCAGTGTTGCCGAGGATGGTGCTAAAGAAATAGTGTCATCATCATCTTTGAAAAAAATATACGAGTACGATGTTGTTGTAGGCAGTGCACCACCACCGCCACCATTACCACCACCACCACCACCACCACCAACAGCATCGTTGAAACGGGGCAAGAGAAATGTCAACAATGTTTGCTTGGATATTTTGGCTGATGAGAGTGAAAGTGTGACCGTTAATGACAACAACCGATGGAATGTGATCAGGAGTGTTGTTGAGATACTGCCGGGTATTTACACTGTCGACGATATAGCCACGTACTTGAGTGCAAACGTACCCGCTACCAAAAAATTCTGGATGTACACGAATAAGAATACGAGAAAAGTTGAAATGGGCGGCACAGTTCACGTTGATTTCACTCCCTTGGCATCCATAGGCCCGACTTTAGGATTTGAACGGCGTTTGTACAAGAAAGGTGGTCACCACAGTTCCCCGCACCCGCCCGACATATTTTCTATAAATATGATACATAAATGGTGCAATTTAGTAAAAAGTAACGTCGAAGATACGCGTCTCAACAGCGACACTATCTACGAATTTCCTTTGAACGTTGAACCAGGTGAAAAAATTATCGAAAGACCGAATACAATCGCTTTTTACCGTGTGAATACCGACACATTACACGATTTACAGTTGAAAATAGTCAACCAAGATAACCGTTTGATCGATTTCCACGGCGAAAGAATTAATATTGTTTTAGAATTCAAACCGCTAACATGAACAACAACAACAACAACAACAGTGTCAATCAGTATCTCAAAGCAGAGAGAAGAAAATTTGAAGAGTTAAAGTATGGGCGTTATGTGCTCGACACACGGGTGAATGAAGGTTTAGCACCAATTCTGAACCCAATCTGTGAGATTAATGCCAAAACTAAAAACAACAACACCAAATCAACGTCACAACTTGTTGCTGCTGCTGCTTCTAGTTCGGTTGTCAACCCTGATGATTTAGTTGCTAACAAACGCAAGTTAGACATAATGTTTGGCGGACAACAAGGACGACAACACATAGACACCGCTTATGCCATACGTGTGGAAAAAGATGGTTTCTACATCAGTAATGCTAAAGTGGACATTGTAGGTAATGATTTAGTGTTTGAAAGTATCGGTGGTGGTGGTGGTGGTGGTGGTGGTAAAACTTACATCGGTACACCTGGTTTGTGGGAGTTATTAACCAATACACATCCTACCAACTACACTGTCACAGATTTTGAAAAATATGTCCAAATAGTAAAGGATACTTTCCTCTATAAACATAAAAACAATCCGTTCAGTAGAAAGTTAAAAATTAGAAAAAATACCAAATACACCGAAATAATCAGACCGATAGTCTATAAATACAATCTAAAATGTGCCAAACATGAGGCTGATGAAGACATAATCGGTGAAGGTTTATTACCTAAAGTAATTGTGCCAAGCAGCAACAACAACAACAACAACAGTGTCAAATACGTATATTGGAATAATATTGACAAATTATAAGAAAGATTGTACATTTTATACGGTGAAATAAAAGCTGGAAATACTAACCCTAGCGTACGTAACGAGATTACAAACATTATACAAGAATTCAAAGGAATATGACAACAACAACGACGACGATGATGATGATGACTAATTACCCCGAGGGTTATGGTGAGAAACGTTGCAGGAAAATATTAAGAGATTTTTTACCGCAGCCTATAGCAGCAACTGCAGCAGCAGCAGCAGCAATGTCAAACAGCCACACCACGGCCACCACCACCACCACCACCACCACCACCACCACCACCACCACCACCACCACCGCATGGAGGGGGAAAGGTGTGTTGAACGATCTAATAGATAATTTACCTGTACCCTTACATTTACCCGGGTACAATTACGCAGGACCCGGCACTCCACTCGATCTTTACCTGGAAAAAGGTGTAAAACCGGCGATTAAGTTGGACAAGGCTGCTATGCGCCACGATATCGCTTATTCAAAATCTAATGATTTGAACGATTGTCATTTGGCCGACTATGTATTGCAGGAAGAAGCGTGGAACCGATTTAAGGCGGATGACTCGAGTGTTGGTGAAAAAGCCAACGCTTGGTTGGTAACAACAGCGATGCGTGCGAAACGCGCTATCGGTGCCCGTGTTGATGTGAAAAACAAACCAAAATACACGGAATACCCGGTGAATTTGGACCTTGATGATACCGAGCGACTTGTGAATTTTTTGCAAAAGCCTAACGGGAAAGGTATTTGTGTAAAGTTTCGCGTAGCACGGATGAAAGAATCGATCGCCAGTAATTTGAAGATACCGTTGACGTGGCGACAGGCGCAAGCTGTCCGCTGTAGTCACGTGAAAGACAAAGATGCAGTGGTTTGTTTGTCACCCCCACAGTTAAAACATATAACAGAGGATAAGGAAGGTGGGTTCTTGCCGGCAGCAGTAGCAGCTCTTTTAGCAACGACTCCGGCCATTGCATCCGTTGTTAGCAGCGGTGTCAACGCTTGGAACAACAAAAAAACTAACAACAAGTTGGTGGAAGAACGTATCTGTCACAACAGAGCCATAGAGGCTAACGTTAAAGGCGTTTGCATCGGCAAAAAGAAGAAAAAATTAACCCCAACCCATCGTCGATACTATCACTAGCAATGATACTAGCACCAACACTTACGCAACAACCAAAGGCGACTACCCTTAAAAAAAAATCACGAATCACTTGTGATTTGATCGTCTTTGCGTCTGTTGATTTAACCTGTTTTATGTTTTATTTTTTATATTTTTGCCGTTTTTTAAATTTTTCCTTATTTTAGCCATTTTTTGTGTTTTTTATCCGTTTTTCTGTGTTTTTATCCGTTTTTTTCCATGTTTTTGTGTTTTTTACCACCCCTTACCACCAAAATTCCAAACAAGACGTTCAACAGCGTGCCCTTTGTCATATATTGCGACAGTGAGGACGAGTCATCAGCTGAGGCGGCGGCGACCAGTTTGGAAAATGCAAATTGTAAGTACTTAGCGACACTAATACACTCGTACGCATGCCCGATAATTTTTTATAAACTTTTGATCATTTTTTCATCGTGTGTGCGGGGGCAAAATGTTACCTGGGGGCTGAAAAAAATATTGTGACAAGTGCCATGTGGGGGACCACATGTAATTGTGATTTTTTTTTCACTCCGGCAAAAGTGAAAATAAGTTTTACTTATTTTTCCACAGGGGTCACCGGCTAAATTACACGTGTTACACCCGCTTCCGTGGCAATATCGGTTATATTTGGTAATTTTAAAAAATAATAATAACTAAAGAGTGAATTTTTTTTGTGCAACAAGTGGCGGGTGAAAATTAAGATAACTTTTATCTTTTTCTATCATTCTTTTAAAAGGCCTAATTACACCCACACACTCTCGTATGCGCACACACGATAAACAAAGTGAAAATTATTATTATTATTATTATTACGTTGGTGCTTTTTTTCACGTAGCACGTCCCGCAAATGTCACCCTGCCATGGGTCAACGCACTGCGGAGTGCCAACTCTAGCGTCTTGTTTTCACCCTCCAGGATGACGGCTTTGTCATCCCCAATGGTCGTCGTCAGTACACGCAGCTGGGTGTTTTGCCGGACTTCATTGCCAACAACAACAACAACAACAACGACGACGACAAGGGCACCACCACCACCACCAACCCCTACATCACTGTACACGGAGGAATGCCACGTTTTCTGGCAAAGTAAGAAAATCAACAGCAACAACAACAACAACATCGTCATCAACATCCACATCCGGAATGTAGTAATTGTGCGTACATTTTTTTTCCTTTTTATGGCAGTCCAATGTGTCGAGTGTGGGCACATGCTGATGGACGCGGCCAACCTGGCGTACCAGGAATTCATTGATTTCTTGTGTACGAGGAGGCGAGCGATGTTGATGATGAGGATGAGGTGGAGGGTGTGTCGTTAATAGGTAAAAAATCATTCACTATTACTACGAATACTATTACTATTACTACGAATACTATTATTAATATTATTTCACCCCCCGACAGTTCCGACATTTAGCCACCCGCGCAACCACCAACAGGCACCGGAGATGGTCGTTGCCGACAACAACAACAACAACAACAGCAAAAACAACAACAACAACAATGTCAAAGGTGGCGACGATGACGACGATGCTAAGCTGTTCAGCGTGGAGTTAGCGCCCGTGGATGGTAAAAAAAAATACACATTCATTCATTCATTAACTTACACGCAAAAACTAATTTTCTTTTAATTTTTTCCCACGCAGCAAAAGAAAACATCAAGGCACGTCCACGGCTGCTGTCATCACGTGTTGGAAGGTCTCCACTAGCTGACATCGCTGGACCTTCCAACTTGAGCGCTCGTCGTCGTCAGCACACTGAAATTTGGCGCCCATCACACATGTTCGGTGGTGCTGAAGCCAGTAGTGACGACAACGACGACAATGAAATCGCACGGCTTTTCCATGGTTGCCCTCGATACCTATCGTCATCACCAAGGGCAGCAAGTGCAACAACTGAGGAAGGGTCCAACACGGACTCTTCCGATGATAATAATGATGATGATGATGATGACGATGGTCACATTGTCACCTTGGCTAGTGATGACAAAGGGTATGGGACAATGGTGGAAGACAACATCGTTATCGCACCCCCATACCTCAACCAACTGCACTGGTCGTCATCCGTGTCATCGTCATCGTCTTTAATAAACACGCTGAATGACGTCTCTACGGAGGAAGAGTATTCTTTATACTCTTCCGATGATGATGATGATGATGATGATGATGATGAAGACAACGAAGCGTTTATTGATCTCGATGAAGATGACGAAGGATACGGTACGTTGTCTGAGGTGGAAGATGACGAGGACGGGGTATGGTAACAATGTCCGATCATCGTTTTAATTGTAAATAATAATAATATTTAATGTAAATAAGTATTTTTTGTATTTTGTTTTTTTTTTTGTTCTTTGTTTTCTGTTTTTGTTTTTATTATTATTATTATTATTATTATTAATAATATAATTTATACGGTTAGTCCACACGTAAAATACTCGTTTATTTATTTATTTATTTATTTATAAAATTTATATGTGTGAGTGAGTGAGTGAGTGAGAGAGTGAGAGAGAGAGAGAGGAAAAATGTGAAAAAAACACAAGTTTTATTTTTATTAATTGTATATGAGTGCATGTGAAAGAAAGAGAGAGGAAAATATTTCGCAGACAAACAAAAAGCCGTATCATAGCGTCTTTCGTGAATGGTGAGTAGTACTCATTCAAGAATTACACGCACTCACCATTCGCAAATTGCACCTACCGCCATTCGTGAACGGCGCGTATCCATTTGCAAATTACACGTAGCGCCATTCACGAATGGTGCGCGGCACCATTCACAAACAGAGCTGCGTACTAAACGTTTGTGAATGACGCGTACTATCTTTTTGTGAATGATGTTACGCGTCATTCTTGAATACGATAAAAAAGTAAGTGAGTGAGTGCCCAAAGGGACTTTATTAGGGTGGTCCTTATAAGGACCGTTTTAAAAGAAACAAAAAACCTAAAATAAAACAAATTAATAAAAGTCAGGGTGGGGTTAAAAAACAGGATAAAAGTAAAAATAAAAAAGTCGCTTCCAAGTCAGGGAAAATAAGAAAGTCACTTCAGAGTCATGAGGGGAAAGTCCAAAAATAAATAAATAAAAAAGTCCTACTAAATAAAAAAAGTCCCACTAAATAAAAAAAAAATACCCTTCCTACTCCCCCGAAGAACTCGTACACAAATTTATGACATCGTAATTGTCTTTGTTGTTGTTGTTGTTGTTGTTGTTGTCGTCGGCATCAGTGGCGTCGGTGGAATCATCATCATCATTGTCATCAACCTCTTTGGCCAACAACTCGTCATGTAGCAGCCGACAAAAATTGACAATGTCGTCATCATCATCATCATCGATGACATTGTTGTTGGCTGCCATGACTGTTGGTTTTGGCTGCTGTTGTTGTTGTTGTTGTTGTTGTTGTTGTTGTTGCTGTCGTTTTTCATGTTGCTGCTGCAAATGCCGTCGCTTTGTGAGTAGCTGATGCCGTCTCGCCCGTTGTTGTTGTTGTTGTGGTGACAACGACCTCGATGACGACGACGTCTGTGTGACCGCTTCAGTTTCCGCGTCATCCACGGAAGCGGGTCCAACATAGACCACCACGCAGTCAGATGATAATGGTGATGGTGATGGTGATGGTGAATGTAGCAGCAACGGCGGCGGTTGGTGTACTTCGGCAGTTACCACAATTTGATAACCACCACATTCACCATCTCTGGAATCAACGACGGCTGATGCATCATCATCATCATCATCAACATCACTAACGATGAAAATGACAGTAGGGGCAGCATGGGTGATGGTGATGGTGGTGGTGGTGGTGGCAGCGGTGGTGGTGGCGACGGCGACGGCGATGGTGGCAGCGGCTGTGGGAACATCAGCGAGCGGCGATGGCAATGGCGATGGCGGCTGCTGTTCCTGCTGCTGCTGATGCTGCTGCTGCAGTGACAACCGAGGTGGCGACAACACTGGCTGTGGTGGTTGTTGTTGTTGTTGTTGTTGTTGCAGTTGCGGTGACAACAGCGGGGGTGACGGTGACAGCGACCACAACGATCGCGGTGACCGGGGTTGCACACCCACCACTGTTGAAGACAACGACGGCGACGACGACGGCGACGACGATGAAGGTGATGGCGGTGGTGATGGCGGTGGTGGTGGTGGTGCTGATGATGACGATGTCCATGGCCGCAGTGACCGCATCATCATTGACAACAACAGCGACGACGACGACAATGATGGCAGCGATGACGGGCGTGTTTGTGGTCATCCAAGGGGCCGACGCTGACCTGCGGCGGTGTGAACTCCGTGCCCCGGCAAGTTACGACGTGGTTGTCCAAAACGAAGATCGCCGCGAACATAACCGCCGTTAGCACGGAGGTCAGCACACCCGTCACACGCACAGTCTCGGGTTGAGTTCATATCACACACAAAAAAAAATTACACACGGAAATTAAAACACAAATGGAAAAAATTACATGAAAAAATGACAGCAAGCAGGGAAGAAAAACACGTTGACGGAGCTGAACTATGTTAGCGAATGATTTAATTTGGGAATAAAATGCCAAAAAACCTATCTAAGGGAATTACCCAAACATCCCGATAGTCGCCGTCGTCGCCGTCACCTTATTGTAATCCCAAACGTATTCTTTTAGAGACGAACAAAAAGACAACGGCAACAACAACAACAACGGCAACGATAGGCGATGTTGGGGGTAGCAAAAAATAAAAAAGTTTTTCATTTTTTTTTGTTTGTTATTTCATGGCATTCGTATCACCCTGATAGTGTACGGTGAAAAAGAATATCGCCCAAACTACACAAATACATCGCACGTCCGAAATACTAAAAATTATATTTTTTCACTTCGGAAAAAAAATTTTTTCTCGCTCACTGTAACGAATATGTTCGTCATATTTTAATATTGACGTACATATTTCGTTCACAGAAAAATACGTTTTTCTTACTAAGCAAATTCTTTCACTAACATGTACTGTCAACTGGCGAAAGTACCGTTACTTCCTGCCAACGACCACTACACGTTTTTTAACAGAATATTCGAACACCTGAACATTCTGGTATTCGAATATTCTCGAAATAATTAAATACCTAAATCAGCAAATCCCTACCTCATTCACAATACCATAGAAAACCATATACCTTGACAGGTATATAAACTCTGGTTTTCAGTAAATTAATTGTATTGTATCATATTGTATTGTGTTGTAAATAACTGGTCAGTCTTAAACTGTACCAACAATATTCTTCCAGTCTTAGACTGTGAACGAATAATTGTAATTTTAATATTGTGTTTTAAAAGTAAAAGTCATAAAAATTATTGTGTTTTTAATTTAACTAAAGTCTCTCATATAAGTTAAGGTCCACAATAGTCGTGGATAGTAAATTCAATTAATTAAATAATTCTCGAATACTCTAATATTCCTGTGAATATTATCGTATTTCGAAGGAAGTGTAATCGCCCCAAAAGAGGTTAGTTTCCAGTACTAAACCACCTCTTTTGGCCGTTACATTGTTGGCGCCCAACTGGTTTGCTTTTGCGATATCGAATCCTCGCTCAAGTACTAAAAAAGAAATTTTAAAATTTTCTAAAAAATTTTTTTTTTTTTTCGAAAAAATTTTTTCATCCGAATTTTTTTTTTTAAATAAAATAAAAATTGTTCCTGTCCATTCAACAACGCGGATCCAAGGCTGCTGCTTCAAAGGTATTTTCTTCTTTTTCTGTATCCGAAGTACTTCAATTGGTTACCTTGAAAACTCTAGTAAAGTACTTAGAGAAAAGCGTAAGGCGCGCTCTAAGGAATAGGAAGTAGAGGTATACCGCGAGTGGAAAAAGACCAGAAAAGAGAAAATAAACACGTCGTGGGACTACAATACCCGGAGAAAAAATTATATTTACAAAAAAATAATACAAAACAATCGTAAATATATTCGCCGCCCATCGACGTCCTGCTACAGTTGCTACATCTGGATCTTCAAGTTGCTGTAAAACACAAATAAAAGTAATGAATTAATATTAATTATAATTCGCGTTTCCCCTTATTTTTTAAGAAGTGTTTTTATAATTAATTTTTTGAAAAAATATTTTTTATGAACAAAAATTGGGAAAATTTAACGGAGCCCAATTCCTCTAAAATTAAATTTGATTGGCTCTTAAAAGCGACTAATCAAGAAATTTTAAATTTATGTAAAAACTTGAATATAAAGGTTAACATTGTCACATTCTCTCGACAAAAAATTCAAGAGGATATTGTATTAACCATAAAAAATAATATTGAAATAAAAAAGCTCCTAACTCCCGAAAATATTAAAATAATTTTGGAAACTCCCCACGGATCTTCACGAAAAAAGATCCCTGAAATTGAAAAACCTATCGAAAGAAAATATTTCGACCCTCCAATTTCATCAACTCCTGTTTTAGAAAGCAGTGAAAATCCTATTCCTCTTCCCAGAACAAAATCTATAACAAATTTAGATATTTCAAATATTTCAGAGAATTCTGAAGAAAATTTTCATAGTCCTGATACTGAACTTCTACGAGAATCTTATTTCCCGTTAGAAATTCAACCTACTGTTGTAGCAGAATCTGCTCAACAAAACAAAAATTTAAATTTCCCTATAAACACAAACTTAGAAAATAATATGTCTAATGCAGTTGCAATTAACGTAAGACCCACTCTCTATGGTCATACACCAGGCGAAGACATAGTCTTGTTTTTAAAAGGTTTTGAAAACGAAGCTGATTCCTTCAACTGGGATGCAACATTAAAATTTAAAAAAATAAAAACAGCTTTCACTGGAATAGCTAAACAAATTTTTGAAGACAAAATCCAAGATAACCCTGAATTTAATACTTGGAATAATATAAAGCCAAAAATTGTCAAAATTTTCACTAGGACTAAACCCCAGTTACGTGAATTATTATACGAACGCAAATACAAAGGTGAATCTGATTTTACCGCATATATGATGTTCGTATCAAAAATATTAAAACAAATCGAATCCGGAATTACGGAAGAACGGATAATCGAAAAAATAATTTCAAATTTGCCCGAAAAAGAAAGGGAATTTTTAATAAGGGAAAAGCCCAATACTTTACAAGAATTGGACAAAGCTTTTTCAAATTATCTTGATTTTAAAGATAAACTATTTGGCCACTCAGATCCCCTACTGAGAGCAAAAATAGAACAATTGGAAAAAATTATAGAGGAACTGAAAATAGGAAAAACTACCGAGAAGAAATCTGAAAAGACTTCAAACGTAGTTTCTTCTGATTCTGATTGGAAATCCGAGTTTGAGAAGTTGAGCGCTGCAATAGCGAACATTTCCAAACCTCCGGACAACAAGAAGAATAAAAATCCTCAAAATAAAAATCCAAACCAAAACCCAAATCAAAATGTAAATCAAAATTCAAATCAAAACCCTAACCAAAATCAAAATATGAAACAAAACAGGAACAATAATAATAATAACAACAACAATAACAATAATTATAATAATAATCCAAATCAAAATAATTGGAATCAAAACCAGAATAGGAACTGGAATAATAACCAGAACTATTCACAGAATCCTAATCCTAATTATAAAGGAAATAATTATGACCCAAATTACCGAAGAAATAATTTTCGGAATAATAACGGTTATAGTAATAATCGTAATTTTAATCAAAATTGGATACCAAATTGGAATAATAATAATGTTCCAAAATGGAATAATAATTTTCCTAATTTTCCGAATTATCAAAATTTTATTCCAAACGTACCCCAATATCCCCAAAACTACGTGGCTGCTAACACTCAAGCGGTTGCATCTCCTGCTCCACTTATGTTAGTTCAGCCTCCCATTTCCCAAAACCAAATATCCAATTCCCTCCCCTGCCAAAACGCTTGCTCAAAAAACTAAGTGTCCCCCTTACAGATGATTTATCAACTGTAAGGGATGTCTCGAACAAAGAGTTGAAATTGGTTAAAAATGTTAGTAAGGTGAATTTTGAAACAAAGGAACGTGCTGATCACACTGCCCTATGCAAATTTCATCTTCCTTTTGCTATAAATGGCAAACATATACTTAGCCTAGTCGACCCAGGTTCGGAACAGACACTGATTGCTGAAGATGTTTTGAATAAAGTCAATTTTAAGGAACTGATAACTCCAACAGATGTAAGATTTCGTGGTGCGGACTCTAAACTTTTAGACGTAATAGGATTAACCAATGTGATTTTTATTGTGTTTATCCTCATCCCACCTACGTTGTCCGAAATCTGGTCGAACCAGTCATTTTAGGGTACGATTTTTTGTCAACCCATAAAGCAAAAATGGACTTCTATAAAAACAAATTCACACTACCGTGTGGTTTGGAAGAGCGAACATTTGACATGCCCGAATGTCACAATTATCCCCTTGAAAAAAAATACCCTCCCAATTATATTAAGCCATTTAAATTTTATTCTCCCCAAACGTATAAAATTAAGGAAAATTCAACGCTCATTTTAGCGACTCTTCCCCAACATTTGGAATTTCATAAAGAAATGTCCATAAAGAATAAAAATAAATTTTACTTAAACGTAAGTGATAACACTGTGATGGCTGTCAATAATAACGACAGACCATACGTAATTTACGAAGGTGAATACCTCGGTAAATTCGTGTTAAAAAATGCAATTGATTTTAATATATGCAAAATTGAAATAATAAATGAAGATACGATATTAACGGACAGTCGTGGTAATACTATTCCACTAGGTCCAAAAGTAGATTTAAAAAAGAAAATTAAAACGTATCAAATAATTAATGAAAATAATCAAATATTTAGTGGAAAAACAGATGAAGTTTCTATCTGTAAAGTTCCTCCACAAAAAGTCAATGTTGACGATGAAACATCATTAAGATGTAAAAACTTCAAGTTCTCTCACGCAGAACACGAAGCACTGCACAAACTGGTTGACGACCTAGTTAAAGCAGGTGTATTAAAAAAACAAAAATCAAGGTTTGAATCCCCAATATTTGTAAAAAAGAAACCTGACGGTGTCTATAGAGTTCTCGTAGACTACCGCAGAATGAACCAAAGGATAATAATGGATAACAATCGCGTTCCTACGATTGATATCATATGGCCTTATTTAAGAAATAAAAAATGGTTCACTACTATTGATTTAAACAGTGGATACTTACAGATTCCTCTGACCGAAGAATCTAAACAGTACACTGGTATCAATGTGGATGGAATCGGATATGTATTCAATTCCACTCCAATTGGACTAAGTATCTCCCCGTCAATTTTCCAAACTATCATGGATGACATCTTCCATGATATGTTGTGGAAAAAAATGGTTTGTTACCTCGACGATATTTGTATTTTTGGCGAGACATTCGAAGAATGTTGGGAAAATACAAGGGAAGTACTTAGAAGACTAAGTAAAGTCAATCTAAAAATTAAAACAAAAAAATGTCAATTCTTTTTTAATGAAATTGAAATTTTAGGACATACTGTCCGATATAATGAAATTTCCCCATTAAATAAAAATATAGAAGCAATTAAAAATTTAAAGCCACCAAATACTTTAAAACAATTACGATTGTTTCTCGGATCGATAAATTATCATAGGAAATTAATTCCTAACTTGGCTAAATTACAGCTCCCCTTAGTGATCTTCTAAGAGGAACTGATAGCAAATCAAACGCTCGAATTAAATTGACCCCAGAGCATATAGAAATATTTGAAAAACTAAAAGAATTTATGATTTCAAAACCAGTTTTAGCGATCTATGATCCTAAACTAGAAACTTGTGTGGAAGTTGATGCTTCAAAAATTGCATTAGGTGCAGTATTACTGCAAACTAATCCAATTACAAAGCACAAACATCCAGTTGGATACTTTTCTCAAAGAGTCCAACCTGCACATACAAAACTATGTTCGTTTGACCTCGAAATGATGGCCATAACGAATGCCTTGGCTCACTTCCGTGGATACTTACTTGCTCTACGCTTCGTAGTATACACTGATCATAAACCATTGATTTATCATCAAAGGTTTAATACCCCAAGCCCGAGATTAATCAGATTAATCTCAAAATTAAATGAATAGTTTTCAAATAAAACATATTGCCGGAAAAAATAATTGTATGGCTGATATGTTGTACCGTCCCCATGACGAACCTGACAAAATTACTTTCGAATATGGTGAATTTTTGGTGGATAAAAAATATACACTCCCTGAAGGAGAAAAAAATGTGAATACTATTTGTAGAATTCACAATGAAAAAATGGTCCCATTAAATTCGGTTTTTTATCAAAACCAGAACTTATGGTTTTACCCAAATAATTCCCTCAATACCCCAAATTACCCTTACCCTCCTTCACCCTCATCAACATTCCCATACTACCCTGTGGTTCAACCCACAAGTCCCATTCAGAATTTACACTCTGAAAATCCCACAAATGTCCCCACTACATTAAATGTAGTTACTCGATCTGCATCAAATAGAGATTCTAATCAAACAAATCTCAATGAACAGATCCTCCTTTCCCCTACCAACCAAACTTCCCAACCCATGATTCCCGATCCCCAAAAGATCTCGAATCCAAATTCCCCATTACTTGATCGTAATGATCAAACAGAAGTTTCAATTCAAGACCCTGTCCCCAAAACAGAAATTGAACTTCCAAAAAATTTAAAAACAATGCAGGAAATTGATCCTCATTGGAAAAATGTTATATCATTATTAAATTATAATGAAGTAAAAAAAGATAAAAATAAATTTCGTAAATTAAATAGATCTATTAAATTATATTTTCTCGACGAAAATAACGTATTAAAAAAATTACCTAACCCAACCTCATCCTACGATGAAGCGGTTACTGTAATCCCCGAAAATTTAATTCCAACAATTCTAAAAAAATTGCATGATGATCCTTTGCATGGAGGTCATTTTGGAATTAAAAAGACCAAAAATAAGGTGAAAAATTACTTTTTCTTTAAAAATTTGACACAAAAAGTAACAGAGTATGTTCTCTCCTGTCACGAATGTCAAATGATGCAAAACTCACCACAAGAGATTGGTCATCTCAAGCATATTGCAATTGAAAATCCAAAACCTTTTTCTCATTTGGAAATAGATTTTATTGGAAAATTCAATACGGACTACGAACACTCGTACGTGCTTGTAGGTGTTGATAAAAGTACCAACTTTGGTGCAATACGTCCGACAAAAAATCCAAATGCTCATTGTGTAATCGAGTATTTGAAGTTTATTTGTCACACGTATGGCCCTCCCACAAAAATCTCATGTGATAACGGAGGTCATTTTGCAAATGAATCCGTTCGAAATTTTTGTAAAGAAAATAATATTATGTTGGTCTATTCATCTTTCTACTCCCCACAATCGCAGGGATTAGTAGAAAAAATTAATGGTGTGATTAAGAAATCACTTTCCAAATATAAACATTCAAATGAATCCGAGTGGATTGACACTATAAACAAAATTATTTTTGCTTATAATACAAGTCCAATCGATCATTTAAACAAAAAGTCTCCATTTTATTTACTTCACGGATATAATCCAAAAATAAATTTATCCGAAATTCCTGAAGAATCAAATAATACAAAGACTCGTGAAGAAGAGATCGAAACACTTCTTCAAACGAGAGAAAAAACGCCGATCCTAGCGAAAAAAGCATCAGAAAAGAATGCAAAACATTACAACGCTCACCATAAGATCATTGACTTTAAGCCTAATGACCTAGTATTGTTACGACAATCAAAGAACGTTGCAAAAAATAAAATAAAATACTCCGGACCACATAAGATTATCAAGAAGGTCACGGACCTAAATTACGTTATTCGCATTAAAAATGATGACGGAACTGCTTACGAAGAAACAGTTCATGTACGACGATTAATCCCGTACAAGTCTCGCGAAAATATTCACGAAGACAGAAATAAAAATCAGAATGATAAAAATCCTGAAACCCCCATCTCAACCCAAATTGTGCCTAAACCGAGGGGTCGCCCTCGTAAAAAAAAAACGTAGAGGGTGTGTAGAGTCTACTACCTGTCCTTGCTTTAACCTTAAGTTTTTTTTAGATTAAGTTCACTCCCCATAAAATTTAAGCATTATTATTTTTGAAAAATTAACTGTCCCTAGATAATTTTTGTAAGAAAAATCATCAATAGGTTGGCAAAAATAATAATAAATCTCATAATATAAAAAACCCGTAAGAAGCTCCAAACAAAAGTTTTATTATTTCTTTGAAAAAAACGGACTTCTTGCAAATTTTTTAGTAAAAAAAATCTGCTCTTAAAGTTGAGCGAAATAATAAAAATTAAATTTTTTGAAACTATTAAACGATTAAAATTATGCGATATAATTAAATAAAATTTTGTATAAAACTCACCATTTACTCCCAACTGTCTGCATATCCTGCGAGGAACTCGCCTAAGTTGTCACCGCTGAGACTTGACTCCGAGTCCATCGACATTGGAGTATTCGGTACAGTAATTGCTGTCGGATCCACGGTCGAATCTTCGGAACTTAAGGCCTCTGCGATGGATGGCGTATCCCGGGTGAATGTGTAGATGGTCGGATCCGTCATTAGCCACCCACTCCGGATAGAAAGGGCGAAACTCCGCTCTAGAGCATCATAGTTTTGAACAAATTGGAGCCCAGCTTCCGAAGTGGTAATGACAAGTCGAGGGTGGTAATATGCGTTTAAAAATTGGATAAACTCTAATCCTACCTCCCCCTGGAAAAAGCTGCTGACGTAGTGTCTATCAGTGTGGACATACTCCAGGTTGACAGTCTCGTTGCTTTGCTGCGATATGCAGAGCAACCCGACTGAGATACCTGAAAGTATGCCGATATTGTGGTGCTTACGTGAACAAACTTCTCCATCAACCACGAGCCTAAGGCCCGACACCCCGAATTCAATCCGTAATCCTTGAGGATATAGGTCACGTAGATTAAATAAAAATTTTTGGAAAAATCCCTCGGAGGATGGACAGCAAGCAAAACAAATGCTGTGCTGCCATACACGAAAGTCCTCACGAATCTCTTCATCAGAAAGCCGATGAGAGTGGAACTCCCGATTAAACAATTCTTTATTTGAACTTCGCAAAATGTAATATAACAACGAAAATAATCTGTGTAAGGAAAAATAGAATCTTGCCTCACAAGGACAAGATTGAAAATGTTTAATACTATCTAAAATAACTTCACTTAGAAGCCAAATCTCATTAGCTTCTACGACCCCGGTCGAAACGAAAACACGTTCATCCATAAATCGAAAGGATGATGCCATTATAAAAAATTGTTTATTTACCGAAAAACTTCCAAACAAAAAAATTTTTTTTATTATTTAAGTAAAAAAACCGGAACAAACAAAACTTCTCGAATGTAGAAAACGAACTAAATTATAAGTCCGAAATAAGAATAACCTAAATGTACTAATCCTACAATTATGCTTAATTTTGCTATAATTTCTTTTTTCCCGAATAATCAAATTTTACTTGATACAGTGAGAAATAAGTGAGACTTTGCTTCTTCTCTTTCTGTTTCAGTAAAAAAATGATTGTTCTAATAATTGCTGTAATGTACGCATATCTAATTTCCAAAAATTCAGCACAACGAACGTCGTCCGACACATATCGGATTACCACGGCGTCCACAGGTGCTAACTTCCAGGAAATCAGCAATATTTACGTATATGCAAAATCAGCTCCAATTCTGTACTCGTTAGAATTAGACTTACACGAGGCAGCAGATGTAATCCTATCTACTAAATTCAAACATGCACTGTGTAATGCTACCGAATGAAAAACTGCAAATACGCAGAAATGGCCTTACGATTAAAAAACTCCATAAAAAATTAAAGAATCAAAACTTAGCACTCATCCAAGATTTTTATTCTACCCCATCAGCAATTCGAAACAAACGAAGCGTCTTTACTCCAATTAGATCTTTCTTTGGAGATGCGCTACGATTTTGTTGTCGAGTGCTTAATTTCCGCGATGGAAGAAATTTCCTAGCAAATGAAATTTCCCTAAAACATGAATATAATATAATAAAAAACCAACTATTCTCGGAACATGCATCTTTAGTAAATACCTCTACAGATTTACATAACTTTATTGATCATACAAATAGTTTTATGAAAAATTTCGTTGCCCATACAAACTCTTTCATGGAAAATTCATTGGAAGAGCATGAATTATTGATATCTTTAAATTATTTACAAGGTTTCTATGATAGTTACCTGGTAAATACCTTTAGGTTATCAAACATCCTAACATCTTGCAAGTCCCATATGATTCCATCATCGATAATCCCTAAGACTATCCTTGAACAGGACATTTCGCGACTACATACAAAACTAAAAGACCTAGACTTAGATCTAGCAATCCCCACTGCAGAAATTCAAAATTATTACCATGCAGAACTAGTAAACTGTAATTTTTACAAAAATACTCTCGAATTAGAAATTAAAATACCATTAAAAAATCTTAATACGAAATATGAAATTTTTGATTTCATACCACTCACGTTCAAAAGTCATACTAATGAACTGTGTAGTTGGGATCAAGAGCCCTCTCTAATCATTCATGAAATCAGATCAAATACTGTCAGATACATTTCTGGAACTAATCTCCATTACTGTAACTCCGACAAACCATTATGTTATCTCCCTTCAAATCGAGGAAGTGATAAACTATCGTCTTGTGCGAAAAATTTATTCTTCCAAGATTTAAACCAAAATTTACTGCAATCTTGTTCATTTAAGTGCACAGTTAACAATAACCAAACACTTGTACACCCCATTGGACATACTAAATTTGCCGTAATAAATTTTAATACCCTAATTGCAACAAATTCAATAACAAAAAAATCCGAACAATTAAAAATAAATAATGACTCCCCTGGAACATTTATCCTAGATGTACCTTGTCATATTCAGATCGAAAATATTGATAAAAATAATAAAAACAATATTATAATACCGACTGAAATACCTTGCCTCTCCGAATCCCTCGAAGAGACAATAAAAATTGAAAATCATCTCCCTCTCCTGTGGACTTACTTCTCAGAAGCCACAGAACCTTTTGATTTAGCGGTAGATCTCGCAACATCAAAGGTATATAACCCAAAATGGAAATCATTTGTTCCCCACTCTATTCCAACTAATAAACTTGAAAATAAAATTAAAAATATTGAATTAAAAATCCCTAATCTTGAAAATAATAATAACTTTAATATGGTTAATATAATCTGCCTATCTTGGTTACTTATCTTAACTATAATTATAATTGTAATAAGTAAATATTTGTACTCAAATCCCTATCGAAATAATACTAAAATGTATATTGCTAAAAGTACAACATTGTAAAAAAAAAATAATGCAAAAAAATGCAAATATGTTAAATATAATAAAAAAAAAAAAAACATTAGGAACCTAAGAATTTTATGTATTAGTATGTATATTAAATTTTAGATCCTAAGTTTTAAATTGCATTTTATGCCATATATTTTTATGTATCTATTCACTTATATATATATAAAAGTAATTGTTAATTATAAAATTTTTTTTTCTTATCTTGAATTAGCTGTGAAAAAAATTTTTTTTTTCTCCTTTTTTTTCTTCCCCCTGGAGAATTGTGTAACGAATATGTTCGTCATATTTTAATATTGACGTACATATTTCGTTCACAGAAAAATACGTTTTTCTTACTAAGCAAATTCTTTCACTAACATGTACTGTCAACTGGCGAAAGTACCGTTACTTCCTGCCAACGACCACTACACGTTTTTTAACAGAATATTCGAACACCTGAACATTCTGGTATTCGAATATTCTCGAAATAATTAAATACCTAAATCAGCAAATCCCTACCTCATTCACAATACCATAGAAAACCATATACCTTGACAGGTATATAAACTCTGGTTTTCAGTAAATTAATTGTATTGTATCATATTGTATTGTGTTGTAAATAACTGGTCAGTCTTAAACTGTACCAACAATATTCTTCCAGTCTTAGACTGTGAACGAATAATTGTAATTTTAATATTGTGTTTTAAAAGTAAAAGTCATAAAAATTATTGTGTTTTTAATTTAACTAAAGTCTCTCATATAAGTTAAGGTCCACAATAGTCGTGGATAGTAAATTCAATTAATTAAATAATTCTCGAATACTCTAATATTCCTGTGAATATTATCGTATTTCAAAGGAAGTGTAATCGCCCCAAAAGAGGTTAGTTTCCAGTACTAAACCACCTCTTTTGGCCGTTACACTCACTACAAACACGCATCACAAAAAATATTTTCACGCCCAAAAAAAAAAATTTTTCCCAAAAAAAAATTTCAATCACGAAAAAAATTCAAACAACTAACGCCCGATGACGAGAAAATTCTCCGATGATCGGAAGGAAATTTACCACCGCTACGGCCGTTTGGGTCAACGGTAAAAGGATAACATTTCTTCGGACTAACACACTCGCGGAGAGGGGAAAATGGACGGACTTTTAGTGTTCTCATTCAATAGCATTCCAAACATCTAATAATCGTATGTCGCAAAGACGTGGTGAATAAATTCAAGAAATACGGTTAGTTCCACTCTACTGAAAAGTTCCTGTCAGTCAACATTAAAATCTAATTACTATAAATATTGATGTGTTCAATAATACCTAATTAATGTTATGATATGTACATATATGTATATGTTGGTTGTGAATAAATTTAATGTCACTTATTATTATACTATAACGACTAATTATTTCTCAGTGACAATTCTTCAATCAACAAATTCAAGAAATCGTATGTAACTACATTCAATAATTTTCTCTGACAACTTTCTATATGTGAATACAAAGTAAATTCGTTAGCCTATGAAATTCAATGATAGCAGTATATTCAAGAAGCTGTCGACTACGATGAATACCAGGAGGGAGTGTTAGAGTTCCAGCTATATAGGATGGTCCTATCTCGTCTCCACCTTGATACGCTCTACAGTTAATATTATGTACTATAATATTTCTGTGTGACCTCACGTACTCATGTAATATATGTATGTCAAGAACTTACATTAAGATGAGTTCACTTCTGTTCTGTCCTTTGACTATATAGCTTAATGGACTGCTAGAACTGATAAGAAATACATAGGGTTAAATGGAACTCTGCTGAAGCCACTGTTAACAGGCGTACTTTTTACAAAAAATGACCTTTTGGTGATTTTTAAGGTTTTGTCAGTTCTAGAAATGACAAAAAATTATAAACAGCATACATACTACTGAAATCGATACCTATTTCATTTATCGTGTGGTAAACAAGTCAGAAATATGAAAAACTAGTACTTGTGGCAGCAGATTCCGAATATGCTGAGATATTCAATTTTGATATTCTCTGCAATTGGAAATCCTACTGACTGTCAAATTTGCTGAAATTTTTCAACAAAATTGTAAGAAATTGTTTGTCAAGGCTGAAAAATTATTACGGAAAAGCATCTACTTTGTTCTGATTCAAACAAAATGACTTGGAAAAATTATCAGAAATATATTTCAAAACGAAGAAATTTGTGATATTTCAACAGACACCATCAATTTTTAATCACTTCAAACCTTTATATGACAAATAATTTACCTACTTGAATCTTTTACAATAACTACTTATTTCAGGCATTTTAAAAACAAAAAACAGCAAAATAAAAGCCAAATTTTCATAAATGTCATCCAATTGTTTATTTTCATTAATGTTCATATCATCTGAAATTTATTCTAAATTTGAAAAACATTTTCTCTGATCAAATAAAATATGTTGGGATACGATTCCCTCACTCCCTCACCAACACATAGTCTGAACTCAGACCTACACTGTATATGACATAATCATAACTTTCTCGCTATTCGTATGTGGCAACACTGATTGCCAGCTTAACGTTTTTTCTGCCACTGCTCGACGGAGACTGTTCTCCGTTTGTCAGTCGTTGTTATAGTTATGTTGTGATTAAAACGTTTTACAAAATGATAGTTCGTTTTTACTTCTTCTGCATCAAAAGATCATAACTCACCTCAATATGGTAGGCAGAGCAGAAGATCGCGAAGTCGTAAACGTAATTGAAATGTGCTAATTGTGTAATTAATTAAAAGTTGTTTTATTTCACGCAAAGTGAAAGGGCTTAGTGCCGTAAAATACCTCCATGCAAAGTGGTAGGAAAATAAAAATTTGTGAAAGTAAAGTTCGTTTTTGTAAAAGTAAAAGTGCAAATTTGAAAAATTAAAAAGTTCAAAGTGAATAAATTCAAAGTAAAATCGTAAAAATCAATGAAAACGGAATTGAATTCTTGAGCACCGATGAAATAATCAAAGTTGAGAAGTTGGAGAAAGCAAATTAGATTTGAGAGAATCCTGTGGTTTGGTAAGCCAGCGCATCGAGTCAAAAGCGGTTGGCAGTTGTTTTGCTGTGTTCCAGAGAAAGCTGAGGACAGAAAAATTGAAAAAGTCGAGTCATTCTGGTTTCAGTCATCGAAGTCAAAGTCCTGCAGATGAAGAAAAGAAGAAAAACATTGTAGAAAAAACGCCAGCAAAGGAAGATAATATAAAAGATAAGTTAAAATTTAGATTAATTAATCATTATTTTGTGTGTTGTTCGCCCAAAAATTAATTAAAAATTCAAAAACCCGTAAAAATCAGCTCATACTTTGGCATATTTTCATGAAAAATCTCGGTCAAAATTCATACAAAGTCGAGACTTGAAAAGTTGTTTGGGTTACCCTTTCGAATTTTATCTTATTAATTCAATACTGCAAGAACAGGAAACTTTTTGTTGAGTTTATTGCATTGAATCCAACAATAGAAAAACTTCTTGCAAAATCATTAATCTATGTGACAAACTTTTTCATGCTTGTATACAATGAAGTTGCTTTCACTAGTTGTAGGTTAACAGATAATAATTTTTCTTTTCAGTAATAATCCTCTTTATAATATTTGATAAATAATTTTGACATAACATTTAATGGATGTTTTAACATGTTCGACAGAATATTTTTTTCATTCTGGAACATCATCTCAAAGATCAATTGACCGACTTTGAATAATTTGGGCGATAGAATTTGAAATAAACCAATCAATCATACATCAGGAACAACGGCGAAGAGATCATTCATCGTCAGAGGAAAGTAATTCGTAAGAAATAATTTTAGAATATTAATTGATTATTGAATATTATTTATTAAACTTTTATTTGCATTCCCTATCGAGCAGTTGAGACCATGTTGTGCATTATCGTGTGGTTGAGACCGTGTTATCCTTAGTTTTAAGTTCTCGTGTTTCTGAGGTAGGGCTTAAACTCCTTCATTGATAAACAAAATTTAATTAAAGACAATGCCACGTTTTGACACAAAAAAGGTTTTTGATGGAAGGAATTATGACGCCTGGAGAACCACGATAGTTTCGACACTATATGCAGAGGGATTATATCCCATCATGAACGATGTCAAAACCAAAGTGCTGTTTTTGGGGCTAGAATTAAATAATTTTTAGAACCCTGACCCTGGAAATGCCAGTCCAGCTAATCAAATGGCTTACTTTCAAAATCAAGAGAAGGGAAAAGCCCTAATATATCAGGGACTAAACAATGAACTAATTGAATGCGTAAAAGACCTAAGAACTATAAATCAAATTTTAAAAGTATTAGATGAAAGGTATAAAAGTTGCACTCAGGTGACATATATTAACGCAAAACAAGCCTTCCAAAAATTAAAATTTAATAGTGATGGCAATATGCGTAGTTATTTGGATGTTTTTTCACAATCTGCACAAAAAATAAGGGACTGTGGAAAACCTCTTGATAAACAGGAAGAGATAGAACAATTACCAATATCATTAAATATGGATTACGATATGACAAGGCTGGAGTTTAATACATTAGGTCAGGACCAGAAAACGATAGAAACACTCCACGCCATGCTAATCGAAAGATCAGACAGGTTATATGATGAGAAAAAGTCAAAATACAATAATAATAAATTTCATAATTTCAACCAAAATAATAAAAGTCAAAGATTTCAATATGGAGGAAATTACAATAGATATAACAATAATAACAGAAATCAGTACCACAGTCAAAATATAGATAAGGGGAAAACAATATATAATAATAATCAACAATTAGAAATGTCTCAGAATAATAATAATAAATATGAAAATAAAAAATATAACATAAATCAAAATCAAAATACTTTGCCAATTTCGAACGCCTTAGTATGCTTTAAGAGTCATGGGAAAGGACTTATAGCAAAGGTATGTCCATCAAATAAAGAGGGTTTAAAACCCCAAGATGACCTAGATGGTCCTGCACAGAACACACGATATGGACGAAATAATAATAACAACAATAATAATAAAAAAAAAAAAGAACGACGTTCAATGGTCCATGATGTTAAGATACAAAAACTTTGAATCGAAAGTAAGCAAACATATGACAATAAATTTATAAATTTAATCACATCCAAGGACATAGAACAGGAATCAGACTCGGACTATGTTCCCTTAACTAATAGAATAATGTTAGATGGTGGAGCAGTCGCTCACGTAATCTCAGATCTCTCGAAATTATCTAACCCCATAATGTTAGAAAAACCAATTGAACTGGAGTGTGCAATCCAAGATACATTACTAATTGCAACACACATAGGTACCATGTTTATTAGGGTGGAAAACTCAGAAAGAAAGCAAACTGTAATAAGACTTAAAAATGTGCATTATGTTCCATCTTTGAACATCGATCTTATGTCAGGGATTAAAATCACTGAAAATAGAGCGCTTGGCATTGACCAAAATTTCTCTGCAGCTCACATATACGTTCGAGGTATGGACAAAGTCATATTCTCAGCCCCAAAAATAAGAGGTGTGTGCATGGTCAAGTACAAAATTGTACCAGAGTCCGCTGTCAATGTTATAGAACCCCAAGACGAATTAAATAAAATATGCCCTTATAATAATAATTCAAATAAGCATGCATGGCTAACATAAATTCCCAAGATGAATGGATGGAATATGAAATAGAAGAAGAAATAATGGAGGAGAGTCAGGAGGAGAATGAAGAGAGTAATAATCACACAAATAAAACACAAAATCATAATATAAATAATAATATACAACACGAAGATATAATAAATTCTAATGATATAAATAATAACAATAACACACAACAAAATGAAACGAATGAAGAAAGAAACGAAATGAATGAGGATATAGGAGTCAATATAAATAATAATAATATAACAGAAATTAATAACACAACAAGTGACACACAGGAGCCTAATGAAAGTATAGAGAATACAAAAATAGATAAAAAATTAATATGCATAGGAGATTAGGACACCTGTCAGGGAAGAATTTAAAGTTCTTGACAAAGGTCTCAAGAGGTATTCCTGCCAGAATTACTTTTTGTGATGACGAGTTCAGTCTTTGTGAGGTATATGAAAAAGCCAACTCAAGAAGATTAGGACACAAAGGAACTCACACACAACCAGAGAGGAAGCTTGAGCTTGTTTTGTCAGACACAATGGGCCCCTTCTCACCAGGCATAAATGGTGAAAAATATGTTTTAATCTTTGTGGACCATACCACAGAATATACCTTCGTCTCTACTATTAAGAAAAAATCCATGGTTTCCTAAGAATTTAAAAAATTATACTTAAAATTAAAATCGAAATTCCCGGATCATCCCATAGCTACCCTGAGATGCGGTAACGCTAGGGAATACTTAGATTCAAATATGAAATCATTCTGTGAGAACAACAGTGTAAACCTCGAGCCAGTCGTTCCGTATTCACCAGAGCTGAATGCAATTGCCAAAAGGCAGAATCAGACAATTATGGCTAGGACGAGGGCTATGCTGTTCGACTCGAATCTAGATTTCAAATTTTGGTCATTGGCTGTTGTGACGGCTGTTTACATAATAAACAGGACCCCAACTAGGACGAACACAGATAACAGAACCCCCTTTGAGATGTTTTACGGCATAAAGCCAGACATATCTAACATGAGAGTTTTTGGGTCTCTCACCCATAGGCACATTCCAATAGAAGTCCGTCAACAGCAAGCCACTGGGAACAAAAGAAAACGTGCCAACACAGAACATTCAAAGTTAACCCAAAGATCCGATAAAGGAATTTTTGTAGGATATACCAACAGTGGGTACTGTATAAGGGACCCATTACTGGAGAAATCGCATGTCACTTGCAATGTCAGATTTGACAAAACAAAAAACATAATAGAACTTAATAACAAAAATAATAATAATAACTACACAACACAGCATGACAATAATAATATAGATACCCCTGTAATCTTGAATTTATTTAAATCAAGATATAAAAATTATATCGAGGATCATATCCCTCAAAAATGGGAGGATGTCAAAAACAGTCCTTTTACGGAAGAATGGCTTCAAGCCATTAAAGACGAGCTGAAATCATTATCTGATATGGGCGTGTGGGAAGTTGTCCCAAAAGAAAGAAATGTGAGGTTGGTAGATACAAAGTGCTGTTTCACCACGAAACCCAACAACCTAGGCGTTCATATACCAAAAGCTAGACTGGTTGCGAGGGGTTTTAAAGATCTCACTCACTATTCCTTAACCGAAACATATGCCCCGGTGGTCCAGTACTGGTTAATCAGATGGATACTGTCAATTACTAATAAGTATGGCTTAAACATTATACAATTTGATATAAAAACAGCTTTCCTAAACTCACAAATAACATATCCTATATTTATATCTTCCCCAAAGGCTGCCAACTAGGCAAAAATAAATGCCTAAAACTCATAAAATCCATATACGGACTCAAGACCTCATCGAAGAGCTGGTACGATCTGTTGAACTCTACAGAAGTTCAAGCTGGTTTTATCGAGTCAAAAATTGATCAATGCTTGTATATTAGACAAGATAGCACAGGTGCGATGGCATTCTTGATAATCTATGTGGACGATATGTTGTTGGCAAGCAACCACAAAGAGTGGACACAGGACCTAATAAATATATTTAATAAACACTTCACACTTAAAATAGAACACAATCCTACCTTCTTTCTTGGATTTGAGATAGAAAGTGACATATCACGTAAACAAATAATTCTCACACAACACAGATATATAGACAAGATTCTCCAAAAATTCGGAATGACTGAAAGCAAACCTACTTCAACACCCAAGGAGACTGGGTTAAAACTCAATAAACCTACTAACGGAATTGACGACACTGAATTTAGGGCTATGATTGGGAACCTATTATATGTAGCAAAACTTACCCGCCCGGATATTGCTTTCAAAGTCAACTATTTATCCAATTTTCAGACATCCTCCAACAATGAAATAAAAAATTATGTTCGTCGTATCATTAGATACCTTAAAACCACAAGTGATTTCTCTCTAGTTTTCCACTCTGACCAAACTCAAATTAAAGCATTTGTCGATGCTTCGTATGCACCCGACCCGTAGATATAAATAACTTGGAGAAAGGGTGCTCCACAACAGGCTTCATGATATTGGTTAACGGAGACTTGCTAAATTGGGCCATTCACCGGCAACACACGGTTGCAACTTCGTCAACTGCAGCCGAGTTAATTGCATTGAATGATGCACTTGACAACATCTATGTGATCTGGAGACTTATGGAAAGCATTTTCTCTGTAACCGACCCAGTGCAGGTGTATGAGGACAATATATCTGCGTCCCACATTGCATCTGGGGGAGGCCAGATACGATCCAGGTCACTTGCGATCAAATGCTACGCCCTGTTAGAAGCCTTCCAACAAAAATTGATAGTTTTAATGATATTAGGTCTACTGATCAAGTTGCTGACATTTTAACAAAAGCACTTGATCAGAAAACCTTCCAAAGTATCGTTACGAGAATCCTCCGAGCAAGTCAACTTTTTGGCTAATAGTCTTCACAGACATAACCCTGAAAAATTTTTGATACTTGGTTTTGGACTGCGGATGGGTGTTGGTCTTTTAGCAACTATCGTAAACCATTTATTATAGTAATTGTAAAGTCTTTCTGCAACTCCTCATTTATTTTGGTGATGGATGATTGCGAATTTGATGCAATTAATATGTCATCCACATAGGTTAAAAAATAGATCTTTTCATCATTATTTTTAATTATATAGAGACATCTATCACTCTTAGTTCTAGTAAAGCCCATATCCCTTACTTTCGTGTCCAATAAGTCGTATCATGATTTGCTGGATGTTTTCAATCCATAAATTGACTTTTCAATTCGAGTACCTGATTTATGTTTATATTTATTCACTCAGGTCTTTTTACAAAAATGGGTTATATTATAGGTGAATTCAAATATGCAGTTTTCACGTCATACTGTACCATTATTAATTTTTCTCTATTAACTATAGATAATAATAATCTTATAGTTCCTATCGATGCTACTGGGCCATGGGTTTCAGCAATACCATATTCGGTTTGATCTTTAAAACCTCTTGCCACAAGTCTCGCTTTTGGTTTTGGATTTCCAAACTCATCAAATTTTATTGTGAAAATCCATCTCGTGTCTATGAGTTTTTGGCAATCGTAGTCTACTGTTTCCCATACCTTCATGTCATCAAGAGAATTGAATTCGTCGTTTATGGCCCTAATCCAATCCTCCCTAAATGGGTTTGTATCTATTTCAGAAAATGTTTTCAGAATATTATCCTCTATATATATTTTATTGTATTTTATATTGATATTCATAACAATTGGGTTAATTATTCCCAAATCTTATTCATAATCTGCCGTTTTTATTGTTAAGGGTTTATTGTTTATTAATAGGGATTTTATGTTTTGACTTTCATCCATTTTTACATCACATGAAATATAGGATTTTGTATTATAGGGATCTTTGAGACAGTATCCCGTATTTGTATAGCCCATTATTATATTTTTTTCTGCCCTGTGTGCTAGTTTTGGGTCAATTTTATTTTTTGATTTTGCTTTTGTAGCATTCTGTTTTCTAACTTCCATAGGTATATGTCTATAAGTTAATGCTCCAAAAACCTTAGGATTTTTTAAGTTCGGTTTTATTCCATAAAATAATTCATAGGGTGTTTTAAATCCCTCATTTGCCTTTGTGGGTGATCTATTAATTAAATAAGCTGCTGTGACCACAGCATAGGACCAATATTTTATGTCTAGATTGGCATCAATCAACATGGCTCGTACTCTCCTCATTAAAGTTTGAGTTTGCCTTTTGGCAACACCATTCAATTCCGGAGAATATGGTACCACATAATCCATTGTTATGCCAACCACATTACAATAATTTATTATTTTTGCATCGGTATATTCCTTTGCATTATCACATCTTATAGTTCCTATGGGATATTCAGGGAATTTATTCATCATAGATATTATAATGTTTTTAAATTCATTTGTCACCTGGCTTTTATTAGCAATAGGCATGACAAAAGTGTATTTCGAAAAGTGATCTATAAAAGTTAAAATGTATTTTTGATTTGCCACAGAGGGAGTAAACGGACCCATAATGTCTGAGGACGCTATCTCCAATTTTCAAGTTGGTTTAGTTCTAATTCCAGTATGACCCAATCTCGAATTATTGGCAATACAACATATCTGGCAATTTACAAAATCTTCATCCCTAAAATTCAGATTTTTGGGAATGCCAACTGCTAAAGTTTTTAATTTTTGCAGATATCTGGCATTTAAATGTCCAAGTCTCCTATGTATTATTAATTTTTTGTTAATATTATTATTTGTTTGTGATTTATTAGTATTATCATTAATTTCATTATTTTCCACTATTATTTCCTCATTTTCACCCCCCTTAGGTGATTCAGTATTAGTATCTTCTTCCTGAATTTCTAATTCAACTGTAAAATCATCCCATTCATCATCTATATTTTGAGTGACGGGGGCACATATTATATTTTGTTCAGCATTATCAATATCATCATTTATTTTTTTATTATCTTCGATATTATAATATATATAAAATACTCCTTCTTCTTTCTTTGCAGTCATAATTATTTCTGCACTCTCAATAAAGTAAATATTTGCAATATCCTTTTGCTGATCAATATTAATTATTCTAGTATTCGTTATTTTGATAGCTGAAATAATATCCAAATTTAGATCCGGTACATAATGGACTTCATTCAATTCTATTAATGACTGAATTTTATTGAAATTTTCGACTTTGATCACCATCCTACCTGTTTGAGTGGCATATAAAAATGTATTCTTTCCAGCACACTGCAATTTGACTGGAGTCACAAATTTTTTAACATCTACTAATTTGTTAAAATCAGAAGTTAGATGTACTTCTGCAGCTTCATCCAAAATTGCTTT
This sequence comes from Ericerus pela, assembly GCA_011428145.1. Lineage (NCBI taxonomy): Eukaryota > Metazoa > Arthropoda > Insecta > Hemiptera > Coccidae > Ericerus > Ericerus pela. Next base: position 52,159 of record WOFM01000663.1, read on the forward strand.
GTGGTTCAACACTGTATAATTTTCATTATTATTATGTTTATTATTATTAATTAATTTATTCAATAACCATTCATTATTATTCCTATTAAATTTTTTAACCATGCAAGACATTTTCACTTGCTGTTCTGCACTATCTTTTTTATTAGTATTGGGTTGAGTTGCATTCGTTTTTGGGGGATAATTTCCCTGATTATTATTAGAATTATCGTTATTATTATTTTGTTGTGGATTATTATTGCCACAATTTTGTGCTATATGCCCAAATTGCCCATATCTGTAACATTTCGTATTATTTTGATTATAATTTCTACCATTACCTCTATAATTTGAGTTACCCCTATAATTATTTCCTCTATAATTTCCATTATTATTATTTCCATTATTGTTCGTTTTATTATTTTGGTTTTGGTTTGTTTCATTATCATTGCCATTATTATTACCTCCATTATTATTAAAATTATTTCTGTTACCATTTCTATAACCATTATGACCATTGCCATTACCTCTATAGTTATTCCTACCTCTATAATTATTATATCTTCCCCCATAATTATATCTATTATTATTATTACCATTATTTCTATAATTATTATTCGATTGATTATTATTAATTTGCTTTTTTAAGGTCTGATCCCTAAATTTTTGGTCAGAGTCCTCTCTCAATATTCTTTTGAAATTATCTAAATTTTTTTCATCTGAAGGTAAATTTTTATATTGCGTTTTTGCAATTGCTTGCTCGTAGCATAAAGCTAATTGCAAATTTTCTAATTCCTCTACTTCCGTAACTTCTTTACCACTATCTCGTACGTCAGTTACCAATTCATCCCATTTTTTCAAAAAACCTTTCATATTTCCACCAGGTTGAAATCTGAACTCCATCCACTTTGCTTTTGCCATATTGGCTGTGACTGAAGTTTTAGTGCCATAAATATTATCTAATTTTTTTAACATTAAGATTGCTGTATTACAGTCTCTTATTTGTTTGGTAATTTCATTTGACACTCTTTCTAATACAAAAGCTTTAGCATTATCCTGCATTTTGCAGTAATTCATCATATTTTTATCAGGTCGAAAATTTAAATTATCTATATGATTAATATATGGTTGTAACAAAAATGTCGTAATATCCAGCTCCCCTGATGGCTGAAATAATCATCCTTCGCCAGTCTAAATAATATTTTCCGTTAAAAACTTTTCCCAAGGGTGCTTGTATGGGTTTAATTTCATTTGGGGATGCCATATTTTCTTCTATTTTACGAAATCCTAATACACTATTTTCTTTATTAATAACAGCTGTGTATTTTTTATTTTCTATTGAACCTTTTTCAATTTCTTTTATTAAATCCTCTTCTTTTTTATTCAATTTTTCAAATTCCTTTTTACTATTTTCTCTTATAATTGTTTCGTTACTATCCAGTTTTTATTATTTAATTAATTAAAGAATCTGTTCATAAATTTCTCTTTCGATTTATCAGAACTATAAATTCTGCTCGAAAAATTATTTACTGAAGATTCTAAAATTTTAATATATTTTAAACTGCTAATATCCTCAATTCTTCCTGATATATCTATTACAAACGATTCCAATATTATCTCTCCTGTGAAGTATTTAACATAGGGTAAATTATAAGTTTCTATTTTTATATCAACTACTTTTTCACCTTCAAACTTTTTTATTAATTCCTTTAATTCTTCCTTCTCAATATTATACTCTCCGATTTTTCCTTCAAACAAATTTATTGTAGGGGACATAAATAATTTCAATAAAATTTTACTCTTTCAGCCTCAGTTCAAACACAATTGCATAAACATGAAAAATAATTAACTTCAACAAATATTACCTTTACAAAAATGTTACCTTATTATTTCTGTTGTGTCGACAAATGATTTCTGTTTTCAATGCTCCGCTGGCTACCGCCGTACTTCCTGCTTGAATCTTGTTTGGAGTTGGCCAAAAAATTTGGGTCTTCGATTTGTGGATCTACGATGAGTCCTCGATGACGGGAGCAGGTTTCCTTTGGCTGTTCACACGATCTCTTTGGCGGTCCTTTCTGGATTTAGCGTTCGATGACTTCCAGGATTGGCAGTTATTAAGTCCGGAACTTCAGCTTTAAATTTTCGATTTAATTTTGAATTTTTCAAAAATTAAAAATAAATTAAAATTCGAATTTAAAATTCTCGAAAAAACACGGTAAATACTTCGTGTATTACTCAACAGAAAACATGAAAAAATTTTTGCACAACAGTAAATCAATTCAAAAAATTATTTATCCATCAATTCAGGATTTTTCAAGTCTCTCCTCAAAGTTCTACCGCAGCGATGGCTACCATGATGTGAGGCATACAGAACGAGGATCGAGAGAACTTGAGACTTTTTACTTTAAAGACATTTTATTCGCGACTAAAACATATTTCACAACTGAATTACGAAATGGTGAAGCAACAGCGTTATCAGATCGAAAGTAGTAGGGGAAACACTTCGTGATGAGAGTGTACATATGACATATATATATAGTATGATCGTGATGATGATGAAGAAAGAGAGAAGGTGGGATTTCCGTTACAACATATATAATGGTGCTATCTCGTCTCCACCTTGGTACACTCTACAGTTAATAATATGTACTATAATATTTCTGTGTGACCTCACGGAATCATGTAAACTCTGTATGTCAGGAACTCACGTTAAGATGAGTTCACTTCTGTTTTGTATCTCGTATCGTGAACATACAAAATATATTCTTCTCGTTATTATTTACTGTTTTATTAAATCCTCCAATATGGTAGCATCGAAAGGTTAATTAATAATAATAATTTAGATTCTCGTGCAATAAAATAGTGATATAGTATATTTTAAGTATTGCGGATAAGAATACTGTGATAGTCTGACGTCGGTAAAGTTTACGACAAGATACAAAACAAGGACCATAAGGGTAAGTAACAATCATTGAATTTCTAAGTGATAACTAATTAATTGTGGTCTTAGTGACAATTTTAGAAAATAAAGTGTGTCTACGAATTACCTAAAAATGTCCTTCAGTGTGTCTGGGACGTATGTTAGTTGTCAGTCGATAACAACTACGTAATAAGTTTAGGCAAATATGCCAAACACGTGGTGGGTGAATAAATTAAATTACGCTAAGTGCACAGACATAAAAGACGGCAGGAGCGGAAGAGAGGTGAAGAAAGAAGCCGTCTTTCATGTTCAAAATGGTACAATATTCCATGTGTGTCATGGTGAAATTTTCTCTTTGTGATTTAAATACGCATTTGTTGCACGCATACAATAGACGCCATTATCGGGAGTTTAGCATTAGGCCCTATTGGCAAAATGTGTATAAAAACGATTCGTTTGTATGCTTTTTTCATATTAAATACAAAAATTGATCCTTTTGTAGGCTAGTTTGTCGTTTTTAAGGCGTTTTTTTATTGGTGTGAAAAGAAAATCGTTGTAACTGCAAAAGAAAACGCATCATTTCGTAAACGTTTACAAAGAAAAACGTGTTGAACTTCATACGAAATACATCATTTTCGTATCTGACAAAAAAGAAATTCGTGTTGAATTCTAAACGAACATCATTTCCGCATCTGTACAAAAGAATATCATTTTGATAGCTACTGAAATACTTCGTTTCAGTATGAGTGTGAAACAAATAAAAAAAAAAAAAAGATTTGGATTACATCTGAACTAAATGGCGTAATTATACAATATTCGCATTAGCGTAATTTAAAAAAAAAAAAAACAACAATAATTAATTATCAAATTAATTATTGTACTTTTGGAATGCCTTGTTTCGCTCTACAAACGCAGGTAACACTGATTGGGATACCACATTTTGTCACCCCAACAAATTGATGCTGGCGTGGGTGCGTAGCATTCACATGATGCGTGCGCATCACACAACCCATTTACAGAGCTGCAAATGTGACTACGGATGCTGTTGATCACATTCGCCATTCTTCCATCAAATTTTTGTATGTAGACATGTGTTATTTTTATTCTCGCCAAAGTGTTAGTGTCAGCCAATGTTTTTTAATATAATTGTGAAATAATTGTTCGTAAGGTTTGTGGTTTTAATATTTAATTTGGTTTTAGTGTTTTCATTCGCGATATAAGTGTTGTGATTGTAATTATTGAAAGATTTGTTTATTTGTTTGTTTGAATAGGTTGCCATGTTTGAATAATCTTCATTGAAATTCTCTTTGTTTTTTGTGTTGTGTTCTGCAGTGAAATGTGAAGGTAAGTCATCATTATTATAATTATTTTTAATGTAATTGTAATCGTATGCGTTTTGTTTCGAGTTCGCGATATAGTATATAGTTAGTGTGGGTGAGAGAAATTGCAGGTTTTCATGTTTGATAGTATGCAGTGTGACATCTAAGTTACCCGTAGCCTTCCCTTCACGTCACCATTGACTGTATTATTATTACGATAGGGAACGGCTCTCGAATTATAAGTTTGTGGTAACGATAAGGTAAACCAGAAATACACCGATTCCCCATCGGGAATAAATTCCCCAAGTCTAGGAAACATAAAGACACGTCGATTAACTATTATTTAACGATATGGTGACGTGTAAGAATAAGATATCGATCATCGGTGAACCATTTCTAATCTCTTTGACTGTTCACGTCTTAGGCTGAAGAGTGAACAGTCAGTCTCGTTTTAGACGTGATAGTTTTTCGTTCGTCGTGAATACGAAATATTATTCACGACAAATACAGCTCTTTTTTACGACAGCAAGTCACCTTTTAAATTGTTTTCACCGATACTTTCGAATGTGAACTTCAGTAGTAGAATTTAAATAACACGCGGTACTATTCCTTCGAACTCAAAACGAATATCCGATCGAGATTTGATGGTTCACCGAACTTCGAGAACCATGAGGCGATGTGAAGAATAACCTGCACGACCTGATATAAGTTACCATATCTGTAAGTAACCTTTTCGAATGTAATAAAGTGTATACTGTGATAATGGGTCGGCCAACTTATTTAATTCCACTTATGTAAATTCGCCCGATATACTTCGTAGGCCTAGGGAGCTATCGCTGGTAGGCTGGTGGCCTAACTGTTTGAGCTGGTTTGTGGTTTCGACTCTACGATTGATCGAGACTTATTGATATACTTCGAATCGTGATATCATTCCCTATACTCGGGATGTACGTTCGTTTTCAGAAGTCACATCTACGTTTTACTTGGCGACCGTGACAGGACTTGATCGACTTGTCTTTCGAGTTCTGTGGCCGAGCCTAATGCAAACGCCTTATCCACAACCTTCCGTCTTAATGTTAATTCCGTCCGTTATGAGGGTGTAATTCGAGAATCGTCCATTCTTAATCTAAAACCTTCACATGCGGATATATACAATCTCATGTTATTCGTAGATCCGTATTGCTACTCGGTACTGGAGTTTACGTGGGTGTATATCAACGAATGTGGAGAGTGTACCTCCTTCTTTCGATCATATTCTCGAACCACCCGTCCAAAATTATTTCCTTTTTACCTTTCATTTTTTTTTCGGGTTTCTTTCTTACCATATCCTATCAATAAGAGTAGAAAGATTGCACGAGAAGAAACAAAAGTCCGCCACCTGAGTTTTGTTAAAACCCATTTGATTGGTTTGTTGCTCAGCATGATCGTTAGAGCGATCCTTTAAGCTGGATAGGTCTGATCAACCTGTTCATGTCGGGATTGGCACTATCCAAATTTACCAAAAGTGTCTGGCGACCGTTGACTGGCCGGCTTTGCCGCAGCCATTTTTATTTTTGTTTGGCATCTGATTCCCACGTGTACTAATTGGAGGAAGTCTTTCTCCGTTCTAAGACGCAAATGCAGCAAGTAAACTGCAGTGAAAGCCACATCGACTTCAGCGCTTAGCTCTATGCCTTACGAAGCGTGTCAACCTAAATTCGATAAAAATAATAAATTTAACGCAAACTACTAAAACAACCTGGTGTTCGAGGATTAGGTCCCTCATGTTTAATTCGATTGTTAGTGTGATAAATAATGTCCCGTTTGAGGCGTAAGCTTCCTTAATAAATATGTGTTCAAGACTGTTAGTCGTTACAGTCATTTGCTATGGCCCTAAGCCTACCGATCATGTTTTGATCTTAGCATTTTATCGGCAGTGTGCCGTAGAAAATAGTTATCGTAGTTAACCTAACTATTGTATGTCGCTTTTAGTGGCCCAGTATTTTATTGTTCGACAAACTTTCTTTTAACGACTCCTAACAGACTAAAATAACATCGTACGGGTGTGTATTGAAATAAAATAAAAAGATAGGCTAGATTAGAAGCAGCCCGTATTCCCGTAATCGTACTTACGACGTACCAAATTTAAAGTAAAGTAACTAAGCCTTAATCGATTTTTTATCTGTCCTATGTTATGGATCTTGGTCCAATTCATAACATACATTGTAATTTAGGGATTCTAGAAATATTTTCGATACTATACTTCCGAAAGATTCCCCTGAAAGTATGACCTACCCATTAATTAGTTAAGTCGATATGCTTGTTAGTTATAGCTGAGCCGTAAATCCCCCCTGTTCCAGGTATATCGACGAGCAGAGCCATAGACATCGATACCTAGTCTGTTAGGATAAAACGTATCGATCTAGTTAGGGGAAATATTAGCCTTTTTACCAAACTTAGGTCAGCAAATTTCGTCCGAGATGGATGGTATTGGGGACGAGGATAACCCCAACCCCTTTGACACCCCCGACCACCTGAGGAGACGAGATAGGGACGAAGTGACGAATACTCGAGAAGTTGCGATGGGGGAAGATGAAGCAAACGTTACAAAAGGATCCGCCAACATGGAAGAGGAGGAAATGCTAAAAAATTTATGGGCTTTTGACTCAAACAAGGTACCCGAACCACCTAAGGGAACCGATCCAGTTGAGTTTTATAGGAACCTCTATCTCCGACAATCCGAAAGTACCGCTCGATACCGCAGGGAATGTGTTGTTTGAGACTCGATGTTCGAAAAAAGTGAAAAGAGAAGGAAAGCAGCTGAATTGCGTGTAGTCAAAGTAGCCGAGAAAAACAGCGAATTTGAAGATCGAGTTAAGGCTCTCGAGAGTGAAATTTCAAAACAAAAATCCTTCGAGAATCCTTCAACATCGAGAATACGCGAAAGAATAGCTGAGATCGAACTTGATCAAACGAAAAAGAAAGTTGACTTCGAAGACGCACAGTTTTACAATGACTCGTTGTATATACCTATCAATGATGACAAAACACCGCCCAAAGAAGAGGAAGAGGTCACAATTGCACAGAACCAGGCAGATATCGTTCGAAAACCCGTAGCAAGTTTGACGTTAGTAAGTGCTATCAAAAGAAGAGAACAAAGTCCGAGCTCCAGGGAAATCCTCGAGCAAATAAAATTACTGAGCTTAGAAACGAAGTCTCAGATCAGAGAGCAGTTCGACTATTTCAAAAGGAAAATCGATCGATTGCCGATCTCAAGAGACCCAATATTGCAAAATACTCGGAGAGAAATGTCGGACATCCCAGTAAATTTCAGACCTGAAACACCACCTCCGATGATCATGAGACATCTCAAAGATACAACGGTTCCAACATACTTACCCAACCAAAGGGAGAGGACAACGATACGTAGACGTCGTGAAACAGGAACAAATCAAACGTTCTTGTGAGTAGCACCGCTGCAGAAAACATCGAGATTGTTCGATCCTTCGAGGATGCCAGCGTATACTGGACATAAGGATCACCGAACTCCAGAAGAATTCCTTAGGGAATTTGAAAGCTGTGTCGAGGATCTGGACCAAGATGACGAACAACTAGGCAGAGTCTTCGGAAAGATGATGGACGTGAATAAGTTTCCTGGAGGAGCAGTTTATCGAGAAAATTGGGGATACCAACAAGCTCGAGATCACTTCGTAACCGTGTATTGGAATAAATCAAGAAAGCAGGCCCAAGTGCAAGCAATTCGAGACAGTCAATATGATTCGAGAAAATATGATTCGGTAGCCGACTACGCGATACATATATATACTCGACTACTCGAATATGGCGAAGATATCCAGACTATATATGGGATCTTGGTGAAAAAGATACCAATGCCATATAGAGATCGAATACTCGAATCCGACGTCGCAAATCTGGTTGAATTCTCAACGAAACTCGAGTACCTACACAGCCTGTTCCACGAATAAAACGCTGGGAGTGTAAACAGACAGGTGAAACAGCCGGTACTAAACATCGGGGATCAAAAGTACGCAAATTCATATACTCCCGATGAAACATCCCACCAGAACCAGGGAAATTAAAGAAGGCGCCTATGGTCGGTCGCATAGGGCGCCCCATCGAAAAATTCGATAAAAATAGACCGACAACGGTAATGAAAATCGAATTCCTAATATCAGAGTGGAAGACTTATCAGGTTTTTGGTGACGCGACTATCTTGAGCTGGTTGAGAAATAGTCGCTTATCAAGCGCCCAAAACCTCAGTATCGATAAGACAGCGGGCTTCGAGAAACTAAATCGGTTGGGCCCTCTCCTAGAAATTATACGAAGAGTTATAAAAGAAAATACCCGTATAATTATCGGCTTTGGAGAAGAATTCATCCTCAATCCAGATGCAGACGAAGACACGATCATCTCAAAACTTCGACACCTCCTCGACGAGTTACTCCGAAAACGTCGAGTTGAGAAAATAATCGTCACAACAATCTCACTGGATCCGATGAGGATGGATAATCAGTTCTACAGGTCTCGACTTCGGAGATTCAATAGCCGGATTTGGAACCTTAAGTCCGACTTCAAGGACGTGTATATTCTCGACATCGAGAGGATCTTCACTCGAAAGTACGAAAATGAGAATAAGGATAAAGCAGTTATCCCGGGAGACAAAAGATCCATTTATGCCGCCCCATGTGGGTACAACAAAAATGAGACACCCTTAATCGACGAAAACTTATCATCTCTAATAGCAGACCACGTCGATCGAAAGGACAACGAAATAAGTCCCAACGTCAACCTGATTACAGGATATGACGATCACGATCAATATGATGAGAATGAGGAACTACAAGACGTTGACCCTCAGCAAACAGACGAAGAAGATCCATACGGAACGTTCTGCTTCCATATTATAGACGACGTTGAATCAGATCCAGAAGAGGCCGATTCCGAGAACAATTTCGTCGATACAAGGCCGTGGTTTCCGCCCTTTATAATAAATAGTATTATGGGCAAGGCAAGAAACGTCTACAGGACGTATATCGATCAGGGTTCTCCATATAGCTGGATAACCGAGAAATTCCTTCAATTCTTAGAAAAACATAACCCAGATCTGTATCTCATGCATGTAAATTGCCCAACGCAGAAAGTCGGATACGCCGTCTGAAAACCCGCTATACGAGTTTATGGATCGATAAATCTACGATTCATAATGGTCGATAAGTATGGGGACAACATCGAGATGACGACGACGCTCCATATAAACAAGAGCTTGAATGCGCCGATCATACTAGGCCGAGAATTCCTCTATGAACACGACGGGAGGCCTAGTGTGAGATATCGATTAGTCGATTTTGTAGACCCACAAGACAGATCGAAACGGATTGAGATACCTGGAGTTCAATTTGGTGCCGTTGAACCTATTCTCAACATCGGACCAACTGACGAAACTCCATTCGAGATCGAAAACAAAATCGAGAAAATATTGAAGGAATTAGAGCTATCGAACAAAATAGCACAAGAGTTCGGTGACGTCTTGCGAGGAAACCACGAAGCCTTCGCTGAAAGGATCAGTAGATGTGGAGCATACACACATACTTTAAATATGTCCCCAGATACGAAGAAAATGGACGAAAAGGAAAGGATAATTCCAAAGGCTTGGATCCCGAAAGTAAAAGAACTGTTCGACGATTGGGAGAAACAGGGGATTATAAGTCCTGAGTCAAGCGAATACTTCTCACCAATAACGTATACAAAGAAGGAGAACGGTGATATCCGCCCTTGCCTCGATGCCCGGAGGATAAATCAGTATATGGGCACGAGAGGAGACACAGTCCCACCGATCGAGACAATAAAATTGAGTTTATCAGAAATGAGAGTTTTTACGAAGCTCGATGCAAGGTGGGGATTCCTACAAATTCCTGTAACTCAGGAATCTCGAAAATACATCGCCTTCCGATTTCAAGGAAAACCATATGTGTTGAATCGAATAATCTTCGGCTTGAAGGACGCGATGCAGGCCTTTGTAGCGGCTATGAGGATTGTCCTGAGTGGTCTCGATCACTGTGTTACAGTATACGTCGACGATATTCTAGTACATTCTCGGACGCATGACGAACACCTGGAACACATTCGGTTAGTCCTAGAGAGATTTGTAAAGTATAATATGACACTGAAACTAGAAAAATGCTCGTGGTTTCAAGATACAGCTTGATACTTAGGATTCGTCATCGACGCTGATGGAATACGACCCGATCCAAAACGAGCAGAGGCAATCCACAACTTTAGAGCTCCGACGACGAAGAAAGAAGTTCAATCATTTCTCGGAGTGGCTAATTATTATCGAGGACATGTTCCAAGATACAGGGATATAATCGCTCCATTATGTAATCTGTTGAAAAACGATACTATATTTGAATGGACAAATGATCACCAGCAAGCATTCGAGAAAGTAAAATCGGAAATGGTTAAATGCCTGCTTCAGTCACATCCGAACTGGAAACTCCCGTTCTACTTGATCACCGATGCCTCAGATTTCGCTATCTCGGGGATAACTTAGAAGCACCAGTAATCGGCACAGTCCAATCACTTTTTCATTTCAGCCTTTAGTATTTCCAGTTCTATTCAACAAGCAGATTTTTTTTTTTTATTAATTCATTGCCGCATCCCCCAGCTCTCTATTCAACTAAAAAAATTAATTTTTTTTCCATTTTATCAACTCTAAATTTTAATTTTCCTCAAATAAGTCAGAAATTTCATTTGTACCAGTAATTGACAAAAATGTTCTAGTAATCGGCAAATGTGTTCCAGTCATCGGACATACAAAATTAACCCAGTAAAACTTGAAACCTTGGTTTTTTTCATATATTAGGCAATTTAAATAAGCAAGATTTATTGTAAATTAGTAATAATTAACAAAAGATTCAAACTTAAAAACAACATTTTGATATTGTTATTAACTCTCGTGAACTACTGATCAAGTTTTATCATGAAGAGTTCACCCATCCTGGGTCTCGGAAAACACTTGAATTGGTGCGACGATTCTTCGACTGGCCGGGATCGAAATATGAAATCGAACTGTTCTGCTCGAGCTGCGAAACCTGTAAGAGATCAAAGAACACAAATATGACATTGTCAGGCCCCTTTTTATCAGTCTTTGCTGACAAACCTGGTCAACTGCTGTCCGTCGATCTGTACGGCCCATTACCGTCAGGACGTGGGAATGTAAACCGAATCTTCGTTGTTATGGATGTTTTCTCTAAGTTTACGAAGCTATACACGATAAACAAAGCTTCGGTTAATGTTTGTATTGATAGGGTGAATCGTTTTATTGAAAAATACGGTAAACCCGAAACAATTCTATCCAATAACGGAAGTCAATTTACCACGAAAGACTGGATCGATCACTGGAAACAATTAAAAATACAGCATAGGTTCACATCGCCCTATACACCATCATCGAATCCGGTTGAAACACGAATGAAAATCATCGGCGATGTCCTTCGAATAAAATGTCCAACGCAACACAGCAATTGGTACCAACACATAGGCGAGATCGAGTGTAGACTAAACCATATTGAACACGCCACTACAGGAATACCACCAGCAACATTGATGGAAAAGGTAAGATTCGATTACGAAGGAAGAGCATTACCATTAACCGACGAGGAATACGACATATATCTGAAAAAAGCGATACAAAATACAAAGAAAACACTCGAAAAACGAAAAAAGAATAACGAGGGTAAAAATCTCACTTATCTCAAGGTTGGAGATATGATTTATACAAAAAACCATACACTTTCGGACAAAGCCGTCGGAATATCATCAAAACTCAACCCAAAATTCGTTGGCCCCTGCGAAATCATCGAGGTGAAGGGAAACGGAAGTTATCGAGTCTGTACGCCTGATGGGAAGATCCTCCAACGAAATATACACGAATTTAAACGATAGAATCTACCTGCAATCAAAAAACAATGTTAAAACCGAAATAAAAACATCTCGAAAATAAATCCCATTAATCAACGACGTGAATTAATCAAAATAAATACAAGATAATACGATAATAAAAATAAGATAATCCCACTTACGTCAACATCACACCCTTCGTCGCAAAGTTCAACAACCATGACATCGTGTCACTGATTAATCAACCCACCGATGATTAATCAATTCACCGATGACATCGTGGTCGGGGGGGGGGGAGGTAGTCAACATAATCAACTATGCAACAACGCAGTTCATTCACACGAAAGTCGTTGAACGTATACTAATAGAAAATACCAATTTACTAAAATTTATTAATTGATAGTTGAAAAGAGTTTTTTTTTTTTGAAACAAAACGCCACGAAACACCGATACGTAAGTAAAAGAACCAAAATTCCTTTCCTATAATATAACGATAAAGTGATAAATTCGTAAACCTAAAGGCATACTTGTAATTTAGTCGAAATGGCGGAAGAGAATGTACCAAACGCTCCCCCAGCAAACGAACCGGAAGATCTCGAAACAAAATTTAAAAGAATTTCAAACGAAAACGAAGAATTCCTGGTTTCACTACGTGAGCAAATTAGGATTGCGGGCCACAATCAAAATGTGACAGCGCAGGTACTTACAGATCGAGGCCGATTCCACGCTGGAATGTCCACAATGATGGAGCGACAAGTAAATTTCCTTGAGAGGGTAATTGAGAGTGAAAGGAACGAAAGAAAGTCGATCATCGAAGGATTCAAGGAAATGAAGGTGACGGTTCAGAGACAAGAACGAACAATAGAAGACCTGCGAAATACGATCACGGAATTAAACACCAAACTCAACAAGGTGAGGATTCATAATGCAAAGGAATATGCTAAGTCCCTCCCTGTTTGTACGATAAAAGTTCCGAGGTCGATAATCGACGATAATGCTAAAGATAAGAACATGAAAAGAAACGCCACCGATAATTTTAGCAAGCTCCCACTAAAGAAAAGACCACGACCTGAATTGCATGAAATGATAAAAAAAAGAATTCCCGTTAAATTAAGACTCGGTCCTAAACCTTCTCGTTGTCCACAGAGGGTATCAGTAAAATATAACGATATACAGCCGGGTGATGAGAGACCGTCAACGTCCAAGAAAAGAGTCGAATTCGAAGAAGAAACGGATGAATCGAGCGAGAACGGTAAGCAATTGAGGAAATATAAAATACAAAAAAAATTAACATCTTTCAAAGAAGTAACAGTAACACCGATAATTGTAGAAAATGAAGTAGTACCGGTAAAACAGGAGGACGAAGATGTTGCACCAGCAGTCTCACTCGAAGACTTGCCAAAAGAAGTAACGAAGACTGTTGAATATTGCCCAGGGACAAACGTCGAAGTGATGGAACCCGGTCAGATAAAAAATAGGCTGCCTCGCGTGTTCTGTCTCTCCCTCATTCTGGGGAAAACAATCTTCGCAAACAAAGAAAAGATTCTGTGCTTCGATGTCCAGTCACCAGTATCGTTTATCAACATAAAGCTGCTCTCAGCAAACCAGCAGATAATTCCGGCACCAAAAGAAACCTGGTGTTGCGAGTGGAACAACCCCAAGGTCCTCAAGTCCAACGAGACGACAAAAATGGAATTATTCGGACGGAATGGGACTCGATTTCCCGAGACATTCTATTTAGTAAATAACTCGGTACTTGACACGAACAGGATGGTCCTCGGAGTCACGTTTGCCGCAAAATACCTCAAGGCGGTCGTTGGCGAGCCCAATCAAGGTCAGGTATTTCTGGTCAACGAGGGGCGAACCTATCGTCAGAATTTTCAACTGCCAGAAAGGATCTTGTAAATATCCTTTCCTGGTAACCATCATTTTATATATATACGTGTATCGAGCCTCGATTGTTATTCTTTTTTTTTTCTTTATTATTATTATTTTACTACTCAAACTCGTTCCTAATCAGTTCCTTCGTTTTATTAATACATACTCAAATTTTTTTTGTTTACTCTTGTTATTGTGACTCACCTCACTAGTCTCGATGCGCTTGTTAATTTTCATTTAAATATATTAATCTCTCTTGAATAAGTTTAAAATATTTTAATCAATGGACCAATTTTCCTTAGTTCATTCTATTTCAGCTAAGTTACCAAATGTCCGAAGGCTGCGGGTGATCCCTTGTTTCGAAATTTGGGGGGGGGGAGTTGTGACATCTAAGTTACCCGTAGCCTTCCCTTCACGTCACCATCGACTGTATTATTATTACGATAGGGAACGGCTCTCGAATTATAAGTTTGTGGTAACGATAAGGTAAACCAGAAATACGCCGATTCCCCATTGGGAATAAATTCCCCAAGTCTAGGAAACATAAAGGCACGTCGATTAACTATTATTTAACGATATGGTGACGTGTAAGAATAAGATATCGATCATCGGTGAACCATTTCTAATCTCTTTGACTGTTCACGTTTTAGGCTGAAGAGTGAACAGTCAGTCTCGTTTTAGACGTGATAGTTTTTCGTTCGTCGTGAATACAAAATATTATTCACGACAAATACAGCTCTTTTTTACGACAGCAAGTCACCTTTTAAATTGTTTTCACTGATACTTTCGAATGTGAACTTCAGTAGTAGAATTTAAATAACACGCGGTACTATTCCTTCAAACTCAAAACGAATATCCGATTGAGACTTGATGGTTCACCGAACTTCGAGAACCATGAGGCGATGTGAAGAATAACCTGCACAACCTGATATAAATTACCATATCTGTAAGTAACCTTTTCGAATGTAATAAAGTGTATACTGTGATAATGGGTCGGCCAACTTATTTAATTCCACTTATGTAAATTCGCCCGATATACTTCGTAGGCCTAGGGAGCTATCGCTGGTAGGCTGGTGGCCTAACTGTTTGAGCTGGTTTGTGGTTTCGACTCTACGATTGATCGAGACTTATTGATATACTTCGAATCATGATATCATTCCCTATACTCGGGATGTACGTTCGTTTTCGGACATCACAGCAGAAAGTGTGTAGATATACAGCGTTTCGAGTGCGTGCTATATGTTATGTCAGCGGTATATATATTTCGTTTAAGCTGCTTCCTTTCGGTAATTATTGCGTGTGTTGTGCTATAAGTGGAACAGATTTCGTATGTTGTACGTTTTGTATGCCTTATATATGTAGTGATGTTAAATTTTGTTATTCTTTTTGAATATAGATATATATGTATCGATACATGTTCCCATCAGATTGATAAATTATGTATCGATACGTATATATCGATATGTTTAAAATCACTACATACCTATGCACATACAATTTCCCCTTGTAAATTTGCATATAGTTTGAGCGTACATAATGACAATAATTTGTATGGAAAGTGCATAGTGTGTGTTAGTTGTTCGTGAGGTGGTATTTAAAAAAATCTATTATTCATGCTCCAAATGTTGTCTGTCCTTCTGTATGTGTGTATGTATATGAATATATATATATGCACATACACACACACATACATACATACATACATACATACATACATGCAAATATATACATATATATGTATGTATAATTTTGGGGATGTGTGGGCCAAAAAAGGGCGATTATGAAAAAGTTGATAATTTTAATAATGTGATACATCGTCTGACATTGTTTTTTGGTGTGTAGAACTGAATTTATCATCAAATTTGCGATTCACTTAATTTTAGACCCCTTTGTGGGTCAAAAATGGGGGTTATGGAAAAGTTGATAATTTTAATAGTGTGATACATCGTCTGACATTGTTTTTTGGTGGATAGAACTGAATTTATCATCAAATTTGCGATTCACTTAATTTAAGACCCCTTTGTAGGTCAAAAATGGGGGTTATGGAAAAGTTGATAATTTTAATAGTGTGATACATCATCTGACATTGTTTTTTGGTGGGTAGAACTGAATTTATCATCAAATTTGCGGTTCACTTAATTTTAGACCCCTTATTTGTGGGCCCATTTTGAAATAACTGTAGTCAGATTTGGAACTGCTGTATATATATATATTATTTTATCCTATATATGCGCAAACATTACCCTTACATCCATATATATGTATATATATATTTATATCAATTTATATTTTCAGGAATTGTTTATGTCGCCGATGTCGTTTAGCCAAAGTTTTTAATTAGCCAGAGTTGTCAAGTTTTGCCTGTTTGTCCGTTATCCTGATCGTGAAATTAATACCGTGAGGTTAGTTTCATTTTAATTGCATATATTTGGTATATATCGATTTTATTTCTTAATTGTGTGGCTGTCTGTTAGAGATGTGCATTTTAGTTCATTTGGGGGATTTAGTTCAACAGGTCTCGGTCTTTTGAATGAACTAGTTCAGTGAACTAGTTCAAAATGAACGAAATGAGCTGCATGAATCAAACCTTTGAGTATGTATTATTTCATATGGAGAGCAATTTGTATACATTTTCTATACACAGTTACTTTCAGACATAGAAAGTGCTTTTGTCGTGGCTCCGCCCACAGGTCCCAGCGCATAGCCTGTGCGCTGGTTCTCCTACTACACTCCTAACAGAGTTACGTAGGGATACTGGTGTTGAGGCGAGGCAGTTGTGAGTTACAAGGCGTGCGATGCAGGTGTGTGACTCCAACCAACTTTATATGGTCCGTTGGACCTTAAACCATTAATTATAAGCTTCTACCCACTACATGGTAGCAGGAGCAATATAGTCTGGTGTTTTGGAATTAAAAATTCCCTGAATTAACAATTCAAAGCCTGAAAACGCTTCCACTGTAATAACTTTGAACAAAAAAAACGAAGTATTTTTGCGGACTAACCATCCTCACTTGAACTTGAACTTTTAGTTGAAAGAGTTCATCGAATTAATAATTCGTATTATCTTATTTTTTGTCTAACAAACAAAGAAAAATAATTTAATAAAGACTAATCATCTTCTCACGAAAAAATAAAAACTAACAATTCTCCACTTAGCGGCAAAAATGAAAATTTAGCGCCCCCATTAATAATGGATTCCTATCTAGAACTCATCATTCTAATATACACGAATATTTATTCAAATAATAAGGGTAATGCCGACGAAAAAATTAATGAAATTAATTTTTCCGCCACCCCTAGCATTTCTCTGCTCAAAAAATATTACGTATTTTATTCCCTCTTTTTCATTAACAATGAATTTACGACAAGAGTAAAATCTTCCATATTGTCAAATAATTAAATTATTTAACAATACAGCACTAATCATGCTACGTCTAAATTAAAAGAGTCTAAAAAACTCCGCAAATAAATGCTATAATATTTCTGTCGACGTAAGTTACGAGTGCGTAAAAAAGACGAAAATGGACGAAATAATCCTATATTTATCTCACTCGCACTCGTACGTCTAAAAAATAGAAATTATAATTGGCCGAATTTCGTCTAATTTTAGACGAAAATTCGTGTCAATTGCATATATTCGCCGATCCAAGGTAAAATTACCTAACATAATAGCGATGCAAGCACCGACTTGCATCGCATAAGATTCATCATCTTCCCACTACATACACAAATACGTGTGTAAGTATTACGCACCTTACTACTACACACGTAAATTATGTATAGAGATGCGTCAACAACAGCAGCATGGAAGAACCTCTTCAACCACGTTGATTTGCGCGCATGCGCATTAAAAGGTTTTTTCACTAACGTACGCAAATTTGTACAGGAACCCTTACCAGTTTCTTGTACAAATTTATCACGTTGTTGCGCTTTCCCGTAATTAATTACGCAATTAATTAATTTTCGCTGTATGTTGTTGTTTTTTACGTAATTTCTTACGCAAATTAATTCGCCGAATTATTTTTTTACACATTTTCGTAAAAATTTACCTGATTTTTGTGTGTAAGTACGTGAATTTTGACATCAAGAAGTAGTAGTTAGAATCTTCTGCTTCAATAACACTAATTACAAAACTCATCCTTAATTTACCCGAATTTTGGTAAGTGTAATTGAAGGACCATATCCTTACATTCTTAAATAATTATGTAATTGTTTGGAATATTATTTTCACTCGTAATAATTCGACTTCAACATCTTTATTATTGTCTGAAAAATACATGGACTAATCATCCTGTTCACAAAAAAAAAAAAAAAAAAATTATAGGTCTCAGATCTAAATAATCTTTAGCCTATAAATTATATTTTTTATATGTATATTTTTCAAATAGTGTCGCCAATAGAATTTTATTCTTTCGCCCCAGGGTTATGCCCGATTTTTTATTGGCACCCTGACACTTAGAAAAATTTTTATTAAATAAGAACTTATCATTCTCATGCATAATTTCGAATTTTCGTCCTAGGGTCACGCCCGATTTTCTAACGGCTCCTTAAGACTTATAAATTTTATGCATTTTCCAGAACTTACCATTCTTGTACTAAAAATACGTAATTTTGTCCTAGGGTCACGCCCGATTTTTTAACGGCACCCTGGGACTTGTCAAAAATTTTTTAATTTCTTTTTTGACAATTTTCAGAATTTACATTCTTGTATTAAAAAAACGAATTTTTGTCCTAGGGTCACGCCCGATTTTTTAACGGCTCCTTAAGACATAGAAATAATTTTATTATTCTAGGAATTAAACATTCTTGTAATCAAAATACGAATTTTCGTCCTAGGGTCACACCCAAATTTTCTTTAGTCGTAAATACTTAGAAAAATTACGAAAATTCAGTACTAAAAATACTCAAAATGGACTAAAAATCCACTTAACGTAATATTAATAAATATCATTTGAAACATGATAAATCAATTATTTCACTCTAGTGAAAAGAAGTTTGTGTCGCTGACACTAATACTTTAAAAATTAAATTTTTCTCTGCACCTTTTCTCATTAAATAAACGTTTAACACGTCATAGTAAATAAACAGCAATAATATGCTGATGAAATCTAAACAATTTTTTTATTATTTTTCTGTTCTCAGTAATAACTATACATGGCAGAAAAAGGAATTCACGATTCCCCGATCTCTTCCCAAAAAGAAGATGATCTTTTAGATCCGAACAATCTTCCATGGTCCGATCAAGTGGACATACAACAAGCGGCTGCTGAAGCTAATAAAGCCTCTGAAGCTCAAAAAGCTCTTGAGGCTAAAAAAGCCGAAAAGAAAAAAGCGGCTGCTGCAGCCAAGAAAGCCAAAGCGGACTTTACCGCTAAGGAGAAGGTTGAAATAGCCGCTCGTGAAAAAGCTGAGGAAGCTGCCCGAATCCGCGCAGAAGAGGAAAGGGCCCGTAAAATTACGGCTGAAAAACAAGAAAAGGAGCGAAAACTCCTCCAACAACGTGAAGAACGTCGTAAAAAAGAAGAGGATGCGGAACTCCTTAAACGATCGAGAGCAATCTCAGATACTTCTGGATCTCGTCGAAGATGTAGTCCCAGCACAGAATCATCGGACTCAACATCCTCAGATGACACCTATGTTGCCACCACTGTTGTGGAGGATTGCGAATCCTATGCTTGGCGTATTCATGAAATTCTTCAAACGCCAGTCATTAAAGGCTTTGATTACGAGGCAATCTTATCCAAAAAGGATGCGATTGACTCGTGCATCGAAGATTTAAAAAATCTTTCCACGAAAACGGATAAAGATATAATTATCCGTGCACGTAACTGCAGATGGGATTTGTTAGTTAAGCGTTCACGCTTAATTAAAAAATTCTCGCCTGCAGTTGCACCACAACCTGTTCCCCTTCTGGATTTAACCTCCCTTCAACAAAAGGAGGAGGAACAGCGTTTGAAACAAGCTGAATTGGAAGCCAAACAGCTTGCTCGTGCCAAAGAAATTGGCAAGTCTCTCAACAAGGCTTGTACTGAGATCGATAATACTTTTCGCCAGTACAAGAAATGGCAAAAAACCATTACCGATCTTGAGAAAACGATTCGAGAAGAATTTAATCTTAATGTTGTAGAATTTGAGAGGAAATATCTCAAATCAATACAGGAAGTTCCTGCAGGTTCTCCAAACCTACCACCTTCTGAAGAGGATGATGTAGATCTCGATCCCACATCGGCTCAAGGATCAAAAATCCCGCGTCTAGTAAAGGGTAATCAAACATCCAATACTATTAAACGTACGCATGCTATGATAGCCAATGATCATTCTGAGGAAAATGAGCATGCGACCACTTCTAAAAAACATAGAGGTGAGTCGTCTCAAATTCCAAAAGAAAATTCATCGACATCATTAATTAATTTATCTACGATTAACCATCCTGTATTAGATAATGAGGGACTTCAAATCCCACAAGAATCATCTTCTGGAATTAACGTTTCACTTTCTACTGAGGTATCCGGGTAAAATACGTTTCGGTTACCTGCAATTATCAACGTAGGTTGATTACTCGTAGGCAACCGGGTTTTTTCCCAAAATCGATAACCGCTCTTCACTTCCAATTATGTACGCATATTTGAAAGTAGGAGAACGGTTATCCTGGCCCGGTCTTATCTACCGCGATTACGGCTTGTCCGTTCTCGTGGTATATTTGTCCGATCACTCTCGCTTTACTTATGTTCGACTACGGTACTGGCGTACTTTATTCTCACATATATTTCGCACCATGCTTTTTTCACGTCTGTAACTTTTTATGCGCTACGTCTTTATTCATACCCGCTTATGATGACGAACCTGTGTATTACTGCTGGTAATTATGTTTTTGACTTACAAATACAGGTATGTTTTTAATATTTCTGTTTTTACTATGATGTGGTAATTCTTTTACTCGTGGGTGAAATGGCGGGGCAAAGTTCAATCGTCAACACGTAACTTGTTCTTTCCAGGTGGTTTTTGGTTATCGATATTCTTTCACTTATGTATTCCAAATTATCAACGTTCCTGGGGTTACTTAAACTTTCCCCCTGGATTTCTTTCCAGGCGCACGAGGTCCCATTTGGTGTCCTCGTGTTGTACCCTTATTTGTGTTTTCGGGGACATTGGAAGTGGGTTTCTGGAGTTGTGCCAGGATGCCAAAACGGTCCTCGCTGGGGGTGTAAACAAGATGTTGGCGGTCTACCGGACGCAACACTTTCGGGGTGTTGCTACCCCGGTTGGCATACCACACTACTAACCCACTTTCTTTTGGCTATATTCCTAAATGTTGGGAACAACAACCTCAAGATAATGTAGAAACCGGTTTCACCAACTTCAAACCACCTAAATTTTATTTAGAGAAATGGAATGGGGATATTTTACGATATCCTGGTTTCATTAATGGTTTTAACGAATACGTAAACAAACGTAAGGATATTGCAATCCCTCAAAAGATTAGTCTCTTACAAGATGCCTTACCTAAATTTATTAATGACAAAATAAATCATTTTTTGCCTGATATTGTTGGTTATCATCAACGTCTAAAATTTTTAGACAGTAGGTTTGGTGATGAATCAAAAATCAGAGCAGCTCTATGGGAAAGCCTAACAGCAATCCCTACCACAACTAACGAAATTTCTTCTATTTTGGACAGTTTAGATACTATTTCCGTTTTAATAGAAAGATATCGTTCGGTCTGCCCAACCGTTGACGAGGAACAACTTTATAATATAGTTATTAAAAAGTTTCCTCCTCGTTCATATCAAAACATTCTTAAGTCTAACGAACGTCATGTCAAACATTTGTTTGAGGCTATTAGAAATTTTATAAAAATAAGGGAACTTTCTGACCCTACTAGCACGTTCGGACCTAAGAAAGGTGAAAAACCTCAAAAACAAAAAAAAGGTACTAACCAACCTAAAGGCAGGAAAAATTTTGCTATCACTTCAAATGAGTCTAAAAAAGGAAAAGATAAATCTAATCCTAATAAAAAAGGCCCTCCTGCTAAACGTGTCAAAACGTCTGAAACTAAAGATTTTGAATCTTCTCTGTTCACAGCTTCGGATGGAACAGTGTTCCTTAAATTACCGAAAGGGAAGAAAATCCCCGTCAGCATCTTACACACTCCCCTTGTTCCACAACAAGGAAAATGCATATTCTGCGACAAGCTCCACCACAGCTTTCTCTGTTGCATCGTCAACACGCTCGATGAGCGTAAGTCTTTCTACGAAGAGCACGATCTTTGTCTTAAATGCGGTTTCCGTCATGCTGATGATGAGGAGTTCTGCATGCACATCCCACCTGCGTACTGCAGATGGCTGGACTGCATGGGCAAAGGACATCATCCTAATTTATGCCCAAAGGCTCCTTACCCCATCACCATGGGGAAATGCGATGCATGGATGGCAGTCATGAAGGACTATAAGGCGTACCTGCCTGAAAAAAGTATGTCTGACAAACATTTAACTTTTAAAGAAATTAATACTTCTTTAAATGACCATCAAACTTTAATCCCACAGTTGGACAACAAGGTCAAGGATGGCGGATCTAAACAATCCCAAGGAGCAGCTCCCAAGGCGCCTACACCATCAACAGTGGTTACAACATCAGGACTACCAATCCTCAGTGAGTCTTGTTCATTTTTTAATAATAATGATACTTCTGCGCACTTTCTTACGTTTCTATCGTATGTTTATGTGTCGAATACTTCAGAACCTATTGAAATTAATGGATTTTTTGACTCCGGTAGTAAGGAAACTTACATTACCGATACTTTTGCAAATATGCACCTTAAGGAAAATTTTTTGAATAAATTTCAAATTTTACAATTTAAAGGTGCTGCAAATTCAAAATCAAGTGAATTTCGATCTCACAAGGTGAAATTTAACCTACAGAAACCTAATGGAACCAAAATTCCTCTTTTGGCAAATACTGTACCGTATTTGGCTGAAAATCTTAGTCAACAAAATTTCACAGAATTCAAACTTCTTGTGAGAAAAACGGTGGAATTTCAACGGATCACCATACACGAACTACGATGATGAAGAACTTAAAACGACGATTCGACGAAACGATGACTAGAAGCACACATTACGACATATAAAAGAGAAGACTAGATACTTTGAATGTTTCATGAATTTTTATTAAACACCATGATGACATACATGTTATTTCATCGACGAGAGATGAGCGACAAGAAGAGGCATACAAAAAAACATATAATCACAGCTGAGTTACAAAACACAAATATCACAGATAAATAACAACAACAGAAACAGTGTTGCCACAACATGTGATGTGCGAGAATAAGTGGCTATCGAATATTATAATTTGCCATTATTCTCACACGCCTCCTCAAATTATATATATTCGATTATGATTTAAAAAATGGTAACAATAAAAATAACGTTATTAATCTAATACTGTCATTTCGATACATAATGACAAAAAGTCAACAAACGATTAAAAATAAACATGTGGTCACAAACAACAACATTAACATACAAACAAAAATGGTATACATAAACAAAAAGTTACGTTAAATTTAACAGTCTACAAAATTCGGTAAATTTGGGCCTCGGGCAGCCCTTCGTGAACATATCAGCCAATTGTCGCGAAGTTGGCACGTATAAGTATCTAAATTCTACATCTACATGACTGCACACAAAACGGTATCTTACGTCTATATGTTTTGACCTACGGGTATTCCACTTGCCGGAGTGCAACAGAGACAGACAGCTCTGATTATCCTCATAGATTACAGCCCTATCAGCAACTTGGATGCAAAAATCACCTAGTAGATACTTCAGCCATATGGACTCAGTGGTAGCATCGCATATTGCGATCAACTCACTTTCAGTACTAGATAAAGCCACTGTTGGCTGTTTCTTGCTTGACCAGGACACCAGTGACCCGTAGACAAAGGCACAGTATCCGGTAACTGACCGTCTTGTATTAACGCAGTTGCCCCAATCGGCATCGGAATATGTTTCCAATATACTGCCGTTACTCTTATCATCATGTAGAAAAATTAATTTTTTGTCCTTGGTGGTTATCAGGTATTTCAGAACTCGCAGAATATACTTGCAATGCTCATTTGTGGCACAGCTGGAGAATTGGCTGAAGTACGATATTGCAAAGCAAATATCGGGCCGTGATCCTAACATTAAGTACATTAAACATCCCACGAGCTGTTGATACCGGTTATTTAAAACACTATCACACGCATTGAGGTCCCTGTCCAGTTGGAGTCCGGGGTCAATGGGTGTGAGGGTTGGTGAGCAATTTTCAACACCAAAACGTCTAGCAACAGACTCGATGAGAGCCCTCTGCTCAATCTCCAGTATGGCCTTCTCCCGATTGTAGCTAATATTCAGACCCAAATATTTTCTGACCTCTCCAAGATCCTTACATTTAAAACGTTTATTTATTTCATTTTTGAAAAAAGCAATTTTTGCCTTATTATTGGAGCTAATGAGGACGTCGTCAACGTAAGTGAGCAAGTAGACGACCGTATTGTCAGTCCTACTTTTATAAACATACAAGCAGTCATCAGCCTTACTCTGCTCAAAACCAAGAGCAACCAGAAACTCGTTAAATAACGTGTTCCAAACTTTAGGTGACTGCTTCAGACCATATATTGACTTATTCAACTTCAAGACATTATTTTTCTTATCTATTTTTGTTTCAATTCCCTCAGGTATTTCGAGGTACACGTCTTCAGACAGAATTCCGTTTAAAAAGGCACTGCAAATATCTATTTGCTCTATATAAAATTTCATTTTATTACTGATAGCCAAGAGAGTCCTCACAGTCGAAAGCTTTGCCACCGGCGCGTATACTTCATTAAAGTTGAAGCCTTTTTTCTGTTGACATCCTCTGGCGACCAGTCTTGCCTTGTAGAGTACCTCATTATTCATATCGTATTTTTTATTAAATACCCAACGACATGTGATGGTAGGAGCGTCCCTTGGACGTTTGGTCACCCACCAGGTCTGATTTGAATTCAGGGCACTGATCTCAGAAGAAATAGCCTCCCTCCACATCAGACCATCCGGTGCACCATTCGCCTCCTCAAACGTCAAGGGGATGCCGTCCTCCGCTAGGTAAATATTTCCTGCAGTCCCATCACATTCAGCCGTTGCACCTGACAGACAATCCAAATTCACGTCACCATCAACTTCAATGTTCTCAAGATTCGATTCGGTGACCTCTACAAAAATACCATCGTTATTATTATATTTACTAGAGTCCTTGGCACCTATTTTACTTTCAAAAAACTCGACATCACGTGACAAACGTACCTCCTTAGTAGTCACATTGAGTAGTCTGTAGCCACAGGGCGAATAACCGACCATTACAAGTTTCTCGCTTTTATTTTTAAATTTATTTGAGTCATGTTTGAAGGACAGCATATAAGCGTCACATCCAAACGTCCATAATTTATTATAATCAAACTGTTCATTGAACCATCTTTCATAAGGGACAAAATCTTTATTTGTGGGGCAACGGTTCACGATATATACAGAGCACAATATGGCTTCCGTCCAATATATCTTTTCAAGACCGCTCTCGAACAACAATGTCCTCGCCCTTTCACACAGTGTCCTGTTCATCCTCTCAGCCTTTCCATTCTGCTGAGGGCAGCCACCAACAGTGGGTTCGACAACAATCCCTTTTTCATTACAATATGATTGAAAATTTGTGTTTAAGTATTCTGTGCCTCGTTCGCACCTGAGTCTTTTAATATTGTAGCCGAATTTATTTGCTACCATCTCATGATAAATTTTAAATTTCGAAAAGGCTTCTGTCTTACTCGTCAACAGGTACACACAGCAAAAATTTGAGTAGTCATCGATAAAGGTCATAAAATACTTCACTCCATTATATGACGGAGGATTTATCGGGCCACACAGATCGGTATGTATCAGTTCCAAAGGCCTACTTGTTTTTCGTTCGTGCCTCAGGAACGGTTTCCGTTTCTGTTTGCCCATAACACAGGGCTCACACAGCAATCTGCGGTTAGTGTCAACATTTGGTATCAAACCCCTAGTTGACAATAACCTAACATCGTTTACATTCAAATGGGCAAGTCGACGGTGCCACACAGTCAGTGGGCTAGGTTCATCTTCAGACATCAGATTGCACGAGTGATTTGGTATTTTCAAAAAATCAATCGTGTACAAATCCGAGTCAACGCTCACACCAGTGGTCACGATTTTACCACTGCAGCGTTGGATGACCTCAACAGACTCCTCTCGAAACAGAGTGTCGAAACCCGACTTGCTCTTGCGCTTAACGGACAGCAGATTCTGTGGCAGCTCCCGAGCATACCTTACATTTTTTAGTTCTATTGCGATGCCATTCAACAATTTTAATTTTACGGTACCGACCGACGTGACAGCAAGCGAGACTCCTTTCTTCGCGACACAGATACTGTAGGGTTTTATCAAATCTAAATAGTCACTGAACAGACTTATATCATTTATCAAGTGAATTGTGCATCCATTATCCACTACGAAAGTGGTACGCAGCATCGAATTTACATTATTTTTAGCATCAACGTAATCATTTATTTTATTATTATTATTATTCTGCAGTGTAAAGCTGTAACCATCTTCAGAGCGATTGTCATTTGAATTAAAATTATCATTGCACATTTGTGCTGAGTTACGATTATTATTATTATTATTATTGGTACCATGGTCGTTAGTACGATTTCCATTATTATTATTAACGTTATTACAATTATCCGTACTGTTATTATTTCTATTTTTTGCATAGCAATTACGTGCTATGTGACCGATTTTATTACAGAAATGGCATTTTATATTTGAATGCCCATTATCATTCCCAAAGTTCCGACCATGTCCATTTGAATTATTATTCCCATTATTATTATTATTAGTATTGCTCTGTGCGTTTGAATTCCGGTTATTATTAAAATTATTATTACCTCCGCCTCGATTATAACCACGATTGTTTCCCCGATGTTGAGACCTACCACGATTGAAACGATTATTACTATTATTATTATTGTTATTATTACCGAAATTTCGTCCACCATTCGTGGTGTTGCCAAAAAATACGTTCTCTTCACCAGTGGCCACCACCGATGAAGGTTTTTGAGGAGCTGAATATTGAGAATTACTTCTCAACGTTGATTTACTATCCAGGGACAGTTCACGTTGAAAGTTGTTCAACCTCATGAACACGCCATCCCAGGTTACGACTTCACCATCCTCTAACACCACTTTGATAGGACGAAACTCCGCTGGCAGCGAACGTAGCAATACCAGTACAAATTGTTTGGTGGTAGTCAGGTCCCCCAACTCGGTCAATCGTCTACAGCGGGCACGAAAATCAAGTAAATACTTTTGTAAGTCAGAACCAGAAACATACCGTTTTGTATACAGCTCAGCTCGTAAATCCATTAGCGTCCTGTCATTTCCGCTATCAATCAGATTCGTCAGCGCGTTGAACATCTCCTTCGCGGTTGTGTAGGTCTGGATGATTTCGAGGTATTCGTCCGTCACGTTGTTGGCTATCAGGAACATCGCCTTAGCATTCTCCTTCGACCATACATCTCCCCTATTTCGAACAGTTGGCAAAGAATCAAAGATTATGTTACCCAAAGATTCCTTTGCTAACAGCAGCTCCATCCTGAATTTCCATGTCCGACCATTCTGCCCATTGAACGGTTCGATAGTATTCTGCTTTCGAATGTCCATCTCGTGATCAGGCTACGACGATCAGTTGCACCGCAAATCAGCGACTTCAGCAACCTTTCAGATACGTCGACCAACGAATAAACACGAACGAGATTCCAGGAACATCGAAAAATAAATACGAACACTTTTAAAAGAAAAAGGTTACAAACAAGGCATGGTACTACTTGGGAGTGATGAACAGGATTCGACAGCACAACTCTGCATACTAAGGACAATGGCGACCACGTTGACAATCAGGTACCTGGGCCCATAACCTGTGAGAAAAACGGTGGAATTTCAACGGATCACCATACACGAACTACGATGATGAAGAACTTAAAACGACGATTCGACGAAACGATGACTAGAAGCACACATTACGACATATAAAAGAGAAGACTAGATACTTTGAATGTTTCACGAATTTTTATTAAACACCATGATGACATACATGTTATTTCATCGACGAGAGATGAGCGACAAGAAGAGGCATACAAAAAAACATATAATCACAGCTGAGTTACAAAACACAAATATCACAGATAAATAACAACAACAGAAACAGTGTTGCCACAACATGTGATGTGCGAGAATAAGTGGCTATCGAATATTATAATTTGCCATTATTCTCACACTTCTCTACCCACAATATGATCATATTGAGTTTTCTGAGTTAGACCGTGAACATACGATACACTTACTCATAGGAAATGATTATATGTGGTCCTTCGTGAAAAATGTTAGACAACTTTCTCAAAATCTGACTCTTATTAATACAGATTTTGGCCATATGCTTGGCGGATCCTTAAATCCCTTGGTGGAAAGTGATGTTTTTACTACTATGTTCTTTACGTCACCCCAAAGTGTAGAAAACTTATGGAAATTAGATACTCTAGGTATTGAAACCACTAACTTGGTTGAAGCTGAAGCCGAGGCTGAAGCACTTCGATTATTTCACAAAGATATAACGCTTGTTAATAACTGATACCAAATTAGATGAATATAGGTTTGACCCACCTCCATTGAATGATAATTATCGTTTAGCAATTAAACGTTTAGATCAACAATTACCTAGAATGGTTAAGAACCCACAATTCTTTCATCTGTATGATCAATATTTTCATTCTTTAATAGATTTGGAAATGATTGA
>WOFM01000666.1:0-11104 GCA_011428145.1 Ericerus pela
GAAAATTTTATGCACGAAATTAAACGCTTTTTGAACCATTAGAAAATTTCAATTTTCCTTTTAAAATAACACATTTTTTTCTTTCTTTCATTCTCATATTTTCATTAGTTTCATCAGCCTATTGTGGGTACTTGCCTATATTTGAAACTTAGGTAGGTAGTCTATTTCCAATTCCCAAGTTGGTTTTTTTGATATGTAAACATCTTAGTACTTTGTCTAGTACCAGGGCCTTGGAGAGAAATTTCGGACCCAGGAGAAATAAACTGAAAGGCCCTTGTCTTTGGAAAGGGGTTATAAATTCAGAAAACAATTTCGCTCGCTCTTCTCACAAAATAAATTTTTTAGATACATTTTAGGTTCTAAAACATGCATTTTAATGGGTTTTTTTTCAAACCTTCGCAAAATTTACTCCCAAAAACTTCATCATAGATCGGTTCTGACTCCCTTTTTCACCGGTTATACTTAAAAATTACAATTTATTTCTAAATTAAGGCCATTCCGGGCCCCCTGAAGATATCCGAGCCGTTACCTCTGCTACTCTTTTCCCCTCCCTCTCAAAGGCCATGTCTAGTACTCTAATAGGGGCTAAAACGAGAATTAGAATCGTAAATCGTACGTCTTACAAATTGCAACTGTTGGTGTATAGGTGTGTGTGTGTGTGTGTGTGTGTGTGTGTGTGCGTTGGTATTTGTATACTCAAGCGGACATTTACCAGCATATGACCAACCCTAAGTGGACATTTATCCCTAAGCGGACAAAATCAGGTCCGCCTAGGGATAACTATCTTAAATTGGAACTATGTGGTCCGTAGTCATTCTAGCTATTTTTTAGCAATTTCCACTCGGGTCGTTTCATAGTTTCCAAATGGTGTGTGTATTTTGTTGGTGTGTTTAAAAAGACTGATTGTGGTGCTATCTTGAATTTAGAGAAACTACAAGTCACTTAAAGTAGCATAAATCTGTTGATTGTTGGTCCTCCTAGAAGTGACATGAATCTGGTGAATTTTACACACACTGTCCACATAAGGAATAAGATTGTCCGCTTAGAGAATTGCATGTTCCACTTAAGGACTATAAGGAAAATAAATAATTTTTTTTCTTGGAAACCAAGTACCTATAGGTACTTCCAGTTCACAAAGAGTGTGAAAATAGATGGCAAGTGTCCGTTTAAGGACTACAATGAAAAAACAATTTTTTTTATTCTTGCAGCTAATCAAGTACCATACACCTCCAGTTCGTGAGAAGAGTGAAATATGACCAAGGTTAAGCAACCTTTAACAAAAATGTGCATTATGATGGGAGTTGTTTTATTTGTTCACCTGTGTGAAGTGATGAATTTGGTGAAAATGTGCTGTTGTTTTTAGTACTTACCAAATTTGTGTTCCGTGTGATTTTGTTCAGTTCTCAATGTCAGAAAATAAATTTCTTGCCTTTTTAAACTTTAAAGGTAAGTTATTCAATTGGTACTTCTTAAATATAAGAAAGGGGATTTAACAGTTTTCGTTTTTTAACTTCTGTCGTTGAATTTCCACAAAGTTGATGAAATGAATTTCATTTTTTGATGCTTAAAAAATTTGTACGTATTCAAAATATTTCACCTCGTTTTCCCTCTTACTTCAACTAATATAAAACTAGCTGTTTGGTTTGGTAGATGTTTATTAGGAATCCAATTGAACTTTTGATTTTCTTATACTTCATAATGCTTATACTAAATTCATATTCGAAATCCAGGAATTCCAAGATGATGTGATGTTTATTTCGATGCGAAAACTTTTTTGAATGATTCAGATCCATTTGAAAGTATTGCACCCAAACTGCCTTGCAACTTTGCGAGAGATGTGCAGTTGCCAGCTTGTTGCATGACCTTTGTCAAGATAATTTATAGCTTATAGAGTGTTCTACAATGTCAACAATTTTTAAAAACATTTATATTTCCAATGAATTAAATATCGTGAATAGATAAGGCAATCCAAATGACGTAACAAAACAAATCTCACTGCGAGTAATTTCTTGTCAATAAGCTATTTCTCATATTAAAACATCATTTAACAAAGTTTGTTTCAATACATTTTTACTACCACTCCCCGCTGAAACCAGATGGTGCTATGAACCTGCTGTGAATGGGTGATCATAATTAGTAAGAGGGCACCTATGGGACAAAAATTTGGCGGTCATTTACCATTAAAAGGTAGCTCCAGTTAATGGTAAAAGTCCGTGAAAAAGTTCCACTCCTTCCACTCTTAGTCCTAAGAAATCTATTGTTTTTTCTGTCATTGGGGCATTTGGAAAATTTTTTAGGTGTAAAAATTTTTTTGGGGTGTTTGGAAAATTATTTTGTGATGAAAAATTATTTTCGAATAATTTTTTCGTACAAAGTTTCATATGATTGAATAAGGAAAAAAATTTTTTCAGACTTGTAAAAAATCAAAATAAGTGTTTTGCAGATTCCAACCCTGTACTCCTAAATTACAAGAATTCTGTCTTTGAGTTTAACCACTGTGGCCACAGTTCGTTTTGATTATGTTGGAGAGTTTCAACGTGATTAGAACTGGCATTGTTCAAATTTGTTTCGTTGTGAAGTTCAATTCGTGATCTCCTATTTTCTGATACAGTTGTCTTCTACTCTTTGGACAAAATTCATAATTCTTTCTCTCGAAAATCTACTGGCTTTCTGCGCTCGAATTTTTTCGATTAGGTATCTATTTAAATTCTCTTACTTTGTCCAAACTAAAGTGTTAATGTTCACTTGTACACGTTTTCAATGAAATATTTTACCTATTACAAAGTTGAGAATATATCTAGGCTAGTAAAAACAAAAAATGGTTAGATTGTGTGGGATTTGTCAGCACTAAAATGGAAAATAGTCAGTTTCTTTTATGGAGTTATCTGGAAATCCAGAGTTACTTTAGTTACAGTTCGTTTCGCAACTTGATTTTTGTATCAGCCACTGGAACGTACTATCCTCGTAAAGAATCAAGATTGCATATATTCCTCGGAAAGAGTAGAGAATTTATTATTTTCTTCTGCATTCGTATTAACCAATCTCGGTTTTTAGTAATAAAAAATAAGTTTTTCGAAGTGATTTGGTGAGGCTTTAATCGTTAAAATACGTATTTTAAGTACGTAAGCCAATATACCTATTAAACTTTTGACATATACCTATTCTTAATCAAGCTACTCAGTCAACATATTACAACCGTCAGATATATTTATTATAAAGTACCAGAAAATCGAGTTACAGAAATAGAGTGCTCTTAAATTCGGCAGCTGGACGCGAAAAAACCACATCAAAACTAAGGCAACAGCTAAATTACAGGCTAAATTGTTCAGCTGAACAACCAACCGTTTCCTGTATGGTCACACCACCCGTAATCAGCGCCGATTGATTCAGTCTGCCAATTTTTTCTTTTCAAAACCACCGAGCACCTTTATAAATTTCTGTCCATTCATTAAACTTCAAATAAATCCAACTTCACATCGGCTCTACGTATACGTACGCAGCATATACAGCGTACGAACATGATTCGAACAATAAACCCTTATTCCTTTACAGTATCAAAGCGAAAGATAAAAAATAGTCGCCAGTAGCCTGCCAAAATGAATACATCCGCAAGTAGACAGCGACAGAATACCCTTTTTCTTAATTAGTACGGTATTGTAAGCCAAAAAGAATAGTAAAATAAGATGAGAAAAAAAAAAAAAAAACTACCGTTCGAAATGTCGATAAAAGTACACGTACCTATATACTTGGCAAAAAAAAAAAAAAAAAAAAAATGAAAAGAAACTGCATGAAAAATCACTTGGCTGACCAAACTATTTAATTTGGGCTACGTTCCAATAGTATTTCCATTCATCTCATCCCCCCACACGCCACCCTTGCGATATCATCACAAAGTATAAACTACAATTCGGTATTTTTTATCGTTTATACAGTGCCATAAAGGTTTTATTTTTCAGATTTTTTCTCTTCTAAAATGGTTAGCTACACAAAAATTCACATCATGATATTAAATTCACTCGACTTCCCTGGATAGTGGTGCGGTTGAAAAAAGCTAATTTTTCATCCCTAAAATAAGACAACAAATGGGTTAACATAATAATTTACGTTTCCTATGGCGCTACTAATTCGATATTTTGACATTTTCATTTTAACGTATAGCCTACTGTACTTACACGTATACCAAAGTCTATACAATGAATATAAGTACAAAAAAAAAAAAAAAAAAAAAAAAAAAAAAAGCAATGCTAGATAAATTACAAAAGCGTTCGTAAATCGAATTTTAAACGTGAAAGATAATTTTTTTTCTTTACCTTTACGATAGGGGATGAAAAAAAAAAGGAAAAAAAAGAACAAAAAAAAGTATCACTGATTCGTATTTCTTCTTGGAGAAATGAGAAGAACGAGAAAACGTGTACTCCACACAAACGAACTGAAGAATACTGTTCTGTAAAGTCGAGAAAACGGCGTTAACATTTTAACACCTGCTCTCGTCTTCGAAAAAGCTCGTCAAAACCCCCCCCCTTTTTTCCCAAAAAACCCACCCACCCTAAACGCCAACCACCCTTCGTTCTAATGGAGGAAAGTTCTCATCCCTTTTACCAGAGTCCCCACCTTATCCCTTTCCCTATCTTCTTCGGGAAAAAAAATAAAAAAAAAAAAAAAAAGCATTACATCCGTCGATGAAGTGAGGTAGTGGTCCATCAGGCGATGTTTACACACTGATTGCTTTCATCTTGTTATCGGTACGAACTCGCTAAATGAAATACCCATCTCACACCCTCGATATTCTTCCACGGGGATAGTTTCTCTTTTAATAAATTAACCTACAAACGAGAATTTACGGATAGAGAAGGAATGAAATGGAAGAAAGAAGGAGGAGGAAATAAGCACGAAAAATGCGGAAAAGAAAGAACGAGATAGAGAGAGAGAGTATGAGAGAGAGCAAGAGAGAAAGAGTGAGAGAGAAAGATAGAATATGGACGAATAAAAAATTAAAAATAAAAATCGTTAAATTGTAACGTTTTTTGTGTGAGTATTTTTTTTCTACTCCATTTTGTTTTAGTAAAATTTTCGTCACTAGACTGACGTATTTCGCGGCTGAAATGCGACTTGGCCAGCGTAAAAATGAACGTCAATGGCGAAATCTCAAAGAATGAAGCTAAAGAGCGGTATAGAAAGACGTGATAAGTTTAGTCCCGACGTTTAAAAATGATGAAATTTGCAAGTAGTGACGAGTTGAAGTGAGGCCAAGTTCAAAAACATGCTAGCCCCTGGCTTTGCATTGTCAAGTATTAGTCTCACGAAGAGAGTGCATGACCGTTCTAGCACCAGTTTCATTCAGATTTGGCTGAAGTAGTGTGCCACTTCTAGCAAATAAGTTGATTAAGCAGCTGCTTACAAGGCAAAATTTTGTAAAAAACAAACAGACTATCTATTGACAATTTTTTTGAAAAACAAACAGTTTCTTAAACATAACTCTGAATTGACAAGTCCCGTAGAAAATAATATGGACAAAAATTATGAAAATATCAATGTTAAAAAAATAATTCAAAATAAGTTTTATAAATTTTGTATCATGATATATATCAATTGAATGAATATTATGTTGTATAAATAACAATGTTTATGAATATTATGTTAAAAACCTATATTTTATATCCAAATGATCCAACCTATCCTTTACTTCCAAATTCATGTTTTTACCAAACATTGAATTTCAAACTACCCGGGTATTTATGTAACGATATTTTCGTATCATTCATAATACTTTATAATTTCGTATTACTAATTATCATCATCATCATCATTACTTTCATTCTATTTTTCTATTATTTCCCATTCATTAATTCTCACGTCATTTCTTGAAGTCAAGACTTGTTTGATGACGTCATTTCCTACATAAACAGTTACTGTATTTACTCATAAACAATGAACTCATTTCTTGTTTACACTATTTTTGCAATCTTGCATATATAATTTCTAATAATTTATTTGCGAACACCCACTTTGTGTCATATTCTTACGAGACCATTGGTCATACTTCATGTACATATATTTCTATTAACCAATAAGATTAAAACCCTTCTCCAACACTCTGTAAATTTGTCTGAACCTCCTCTTTTTACTTACTATATAATCTCATGTGTACTATTATATTCATTCTCTTTCTACTTTCGATTACCTTATTACATCCTTACATATTCTTTTAATTCTTGATATTTATTACTGTTAAATGTTTTATAAAGTTTCTATCTAATACACTCTTTTAACCAACTTGTGTATTTGATTGTTCTGTTATGATATATAACCGTCACAAACTCAAAAACTATAACATCGATTCTGAAATAAATTGAATGTGACTCCCCGGGATCAACCCCTATCATTTGAAAAAAAAAAATTTTATCAAACATTTAAAAATATATATGTAAGCTCTTTAGAAAATAATGAAGAATCATGTAGACACATCTTTCATCTTTCCATACTTAAAATCCATCAATAAATGAATATAATACAAATCTAATATATATATGAGAGATCTCTGCAACTCACTATATCAGCGAGTGCGAAACACAGACAGAAACTGTGGTTATTTTAAGAATATGAATACATATTCTTACATAATATGTATATATCACCTGTTCTTATTTTTGAAGTCGGGTAAAAAATTTTTGAGATGTAATTATGGTTTGGTAGAGGGGTAGGTATGGAAGAGAAAAAAATGACAAAAAATTTTGGGACACCTAAAATTTTATTCTCTCGAGTGACTGTGTACTTACGTAAAATTAATATTGCCTATAAGTAAGTATGGATCATATAAAGGTGATATATTTTTGAAATTGACAGACTGTATCGCATATTTCTCAAATATAATTAAGAAATTCCTGTGTGATATTAACTGGTCGGTACTTTATCAATATATCACCAATTGAGTGCTCATATTTTTTTTTTTATTCTTATGTTATAAATTTTATAATTTGCTCGTCTCATATTCATACATAAAAATATGTATATATCACATACACACATACACGCATGCATACATAATGTAATATAATTCATATAGTAGATACAAATAAGTGGATTGTAAATTTTTTATTTTTTTATGCCGAAAGTCATGATTTTTCATGAAGCGAAAAGCTGTCATGGTCGCAGCCTCAACTTTGTTAACTCGCAAGATATTAAACAGCAGGTTTGAAAATTTAATTAAAAAAAAAGAAGTACGTGCGCAACCAATTGAGAGAAATACGTGTGACTTTTTAAAAACGTTTCTGCTTGATTTCGCATAAATACCAAAAAAGTATCATCCCATCGACATCGTGGAGTTGTAAACCACTGCAACATCATCAGACAGGATCTGCCCATTCCTGTGTACGATACGTATAAAATTCAGTGTGTTACACCACGGCGTAACCGAAAATTTGGAATACCTCGCAAAAATTTTGATGGAGCCCAATTTCTTCGATGTCCTTTTTCTTTTACTTTTACTGTCATTAACCGGGCCCTTTTTAGCTCGTCCCCACCAGTACGGGGTTTACTAACCGTCCGATACGTTATTGGGTACTTATAATTATTTTTAGCTAATACTCATAT
Source organism: Ericerus pela (assembly GCA_011428145.1). Taxonomy (NCBI): domain Eukaryota; kingdom Metazoa; phylum Arthropoda; class Insecta; order Hemiptera; family Coccidae; genus Ericerus; species Ericerus pela. The sequence goes on from WOFM01000666.1 coordinate 7,591, forward strand.
TTTTCAAAATTTGTGTGTTGTTGGTCAAGAGCTGTCTAACGTCGTCTCACAGAATGCACGTATTTCATAGACAAAGAAGTTCTTCTGTTCCAAGTAATCCACTCTAAAAAAACTGAAACGATTTTGATAATTTTGGTATATCAAAGTTACTTCTTGCCAGCCCTGTGTGATACACCAAACACATACAAATATTAACTCATTTCCAGTAATATAAGTTTATATCTATTGAAGTTGCTGAGAAGAAAATATTTTGTGGCATAGAGTTAGATTATTGGATTTTTCTCTACATGGGACCCATTCTCAGATTCTCATTGGTGATAAATTGAATGTAGGCTACACAGTTTACCGTGTTTTCTGGTTGCTGTTACCATCATTCCAGAGTGAAAACTTTTTTGAATATCTTAGTGCTCGTTCTATGTAGGGAGGGACTAATGAGAATTACAATTGTCAGATTCACGTCACTATAACTCTTATAATCGGAACAGTCATTTGTTTGTGTTACATAACATGTATGTGTGCGGTGTGTGCGCGCGCAACACATTGCACACGCACACAACCACATATTATTATGTTTACTCATCAATCCTTCATGAGTACGCCCTCGTCGAACTCGAACCTTTTTTTTTTCCTTCGCTGTTCGCTAAAAAATCTTATCCAAGTTAAAGCTCATAAATCATACTATTACATCTATGATGCACGTAGGTACCTATCTCATTAGGTATCATCATTGTCTTTACTCAATTTTCCGTCTGATGAATTCCCAGCTAGCGACAAACCAGTGCGCCGAAAAACTAGTCGTGTCACCAAAGCATGCTTAAGTTTTTCAATCCACTTTTAGAAGTCGAAAAGAAAAAATAAAATTCGAAGTTTCTTACCTATCGCAGAAAATTTAATTTTGAAAATTGAATTTCTACTTGTTTTAATAAACAAAACCTTTCAAGTTATTAGAAAAAAAAAAAAAAAAAAAAAAAAAAAAAAGTGTGGAGTTGAAACACAGATGCTACTGAAGACAGGTGATGGACAGAATGATATAATGGATCATTATTAGATGAGATAAGATAATTAAATTTTTTTTTCCATAAAATAAACCAATAGATTTTCGTAGTTCAAAAGAAAGTTACAATTTTTAGGCCTTTTCGATGTTTTTTTCATTTGTCTTTTTCTTTTTTCTAATAATTTTTTGTAATTACCTTCAGTCCCAGATTTTTCACTATCATTCGTCCTATTTCCAAAAGAAATTATCTCTTCGATAAGAGGAGAACAATTAATATGAGGTAAACCACGAGTGATTTTGAAGAATCATTTTCAATTAAGTGAAATGTTAAAGAAATATTACACCCGAGAGTGTCAATCTGAGAGATTACTTGTAAATTTGTTTTATGTTAGTGTACTGAATCATACAAAAATATTAAATTTTACTTAAAATAATTATTATAAGCATTTGGTAAATTCAACTTAGAATTCTCATCTGTTCGATTTTATATTTAGACTAAATATAGTTGTTTTTTTTTTTTTGTTTTTTTTTTCTGTCTTAAATCTAAATAGCTTATGAACTTATACCCATAAAAGAAACAAAATAATAATCAAAAACGGAAAATTTTATAAATTAAATGTTAAAAATGGTTGGAACCTTGAGATAAGCTAAATATGAGGTCAATAAAGTATTTCGCTCCTAAGATTTCCTTAAATGCAAAATTATGAGAACATTAATTAATCCTTTCACTACCTTCTGTTCATTTCTACCATTGTGATACTTCTGCGGTAATTACGATAGAATTTTTATGGAAGGAAGAGGGAGGTCATAAAAATGTAATGCTTGAAAACCAAAGTTGCATAATCCGAAACTGAAGGCCCTCTTGTGTTTGGAATATTGAAAATACACAATATTTTGAAAAATGGTAAACATTTGATTTCATGTAGTCCCACACCACTTACCATAATAAAAATCCTTAAAGGACAAAATGTTATTTACATTTTTTCTTAAGAAAAAAGCGGCTGAAGAGCATTGAAAATTCATATAATTTAAAATTCAGCATTCTTGGTCATCGAACAAAAAATTAAATTTTCTAAATTTTTTACATTTCACAGGTTCTTAAATTTTGAAACGAAACAAAATATAATAATATAATTTTTTTTGACTAAACCATTATTTTTCGAGTCAAAAATTATGTTCTTCCGATTATCATAACACCTCTGTTAACATGGGTTGAAAATCGCAATTAACTTTTAGTACAAAGATGCGGTAAGGTTACAGCACTTATTTCTCCCTTTTGCGTCAAAATGAATGGATGGATTTTCTGAAAGAAGGTATCAAAAAAAAAAAAAAGGATTTCATATGCCTAATGGCGGAATGCCGTTTATATTTTCCAAAATAGGCCTGAGGTAAAACCGCGAAGGCCTATCCAGAATGATGGCGCCAGAACGGATGGACGACAACAAGATCAATTATTATCAATGTAATCTGCACAAATTATTCGCACAGGAACAGCTAGCAGTGACTCTTCGAAGTAGTTCAGACAGTGGCGTAAAATTCCCAATTTCACCAACTTTTCTACAAAAAATTGCAAACTTTTGAAAAATTGATAAATTAACAAGCAAAACAAAAAGTCATAATTTACACGATTTTTCCTACTGCTTCGTGATTTTTTCGAACTAAGATTGATACCTCCACAACTTATTGCTCGAAGAACCCCTGACAGCTAGTAATATAAATTCTCAACAATTAAACGAGTACCTACTAAAATAAAACACTCAGGTCTAACTAGAGAGTCTAACTACCGCTCAATCCCTCCACTCAATCTAAAGTGGACGGATTTTTCGTAAAATAAAAATTAATTTTGTAAACGCAGCGTGGGAATCATCAACTCTGTACGAGGTCAGAGGATCGGCTGACAATTGCTGCCAAAGACTGGCAAATATCAGTGCCTTACACTTATAATACGTACTTTCGTTCGTTTGTAATTATATGAATTCAGGCAGGTAATTGACGATGTTTGGACCTTAACTAATAGATAGATAAAAGATCTTGGTAACATTACAGGCTAGTGCACGAACTTGTACGTTGTTTCTTATCAGTTACTGAGGAGAAACGACGCACTTTCAATGACACATATACATATGTATATGTACATATGTATGGTCACACTTTACGATGCATTATAACTCATACCTTCGCTGTATTCAATTACTGTGTAAAGTCTAATTTTAGTCACCAATCGTATAACAAAAAATTCGTCATATTATAGTAATTACGATACGTTGAGTCCCATCATTTAATAATAATTATAATTATTAGTAGATTTAATTGTTGAATTATAATATTTTTTTCTATATTTATTAATAAGTTTATAATAAATAATATTGAATTAATTATTATTATTAAGGTCAGTCACTTAAAATTCGATTCCTTAAGAATATTCCCATGTTCTCCTATGTCAATAATGTTCGCTAAATAAAATTACAGAAAATAAAATGTAATAGACGGAACTCAACGATGAATATAAATGAAAATAAT
>WOFM01000668.1:0-15808 GCA_011428145.1 Ericerus pela
TTTTTGGGGGGTACGTCTCCAAAGTGTGGCCATACCCCCCTTAAGTTTTTTTTTTTTAAAATCCTCAAATTGTCCGAATTAATACGATAAAGTCTCAAAACTAACGAGTATAAACTGCGTCTACTTTGATTTTCGAAGTACCTATAAAAAAATTAGAAAAATATGTAAAAATTAAAAAGAAAGATTTAATTATTTAAAAACGTAACCAATTTATTTAAACGTAAATTCGATACGTCCGTTAACATTTAGAAATTTTTTAATAACTTTATCGTAGAAACCCGAGTCTTCCTTCAATCTGTTCGACAATTCTTTTTCTACCTATAGAAAGTAAAGTTAAGTTACCTACTTGGTTTTAGGTCTGGGTCGAACCATTGTGATTTTTAATTCTTTTTAAAATTGAAAAGGATCGTTCGACCGAAGCTGTAGTTGCTGGAATTGTACAAATTAAGCGACAAAGCTTCGTCAATTGCTGAAATCCATCTAACGTCGAGTTCGAGTTTATTATAGATACTTTAATATATCCGCGGCTGATTAAACATTATCTGCAATATTCTTGCTCGAGTTAAAAACAATCAGTTCATTTTTCTAGGCCACCAAATCAAAAAAATCCCCGTACGTTTCCACGAGGGTATCGAGTCTTCCATCAAAAATGTGCTTAGAAATAGAATTTTCATTTGGCTCGATCAAATTAAAAAATTTCAATTTTTCTATACAGATGCAAATCTATCATTTACATGTCTTTGAACGTGGTCGATAATTTGAAGGTATAAATGTCCGTATAGATCTTCTTCAGACTATTCCAAGCCTGGATTATTAGGTCGCCTTTTTTTTTTTTTTTTTTTTTTTATCGTCACAAACTGCTTACTGCGTTTACGGCAGTAAAGCATTTCCATCCTCTTGTTGAGGGACGAGTGTTCTCCATGTACACGGGCTTGGACCACAAGCCCTTCCTTTCTGCGGAGGAAAGAGAAAGCTTCTGGCTTCACCACACCTGCTGAACCAGCTCGAGTACATCTCGTAGTTTACTACCGACATTTGGTACATTAAAGGCATCGATAACGTGTCCGTGGATGCTCTATCATATGTTGCAATCGACGCCATCGGTGTACCTTGTCCAGTCAATTACGAGCAACTTGCTCTCAACCAGCTTGAGGACACTGATCTAGTGCGCACTCTGGAAGACCAGAATACAGCGGTCATTTTCAAAAAGTTTCAAATACCTGGTTTTGAAGTTCACTGTCCGGTGAGATACTTTTCTGGGAGAGAAATGACCATTTATCCCGGCCCAACGTCGCTACGTAATCTTTCGATTGATCCACAGGTACTCGCATCTCGGTGAACGATCAACTTTGAAACATGTAGCTTCAAAATTTGTATGTCCGAGGTTAAGATTTGACTTGAAAAACTGGTCAAGGCGGTGTACGACGCATCAAGCAACAAAAATAAGCTCACCTATCGAGGCTTCGCTCCAAGCTTTTCAACCAACAGCCCACTTTAGACACACACACCCGGATCTTGTAGGTCCATTATCAACTGTTAGTGGCTCTCGTCATTGTCTCACAATGATAGACCGTGCCACAAGATGGCCCATTGTTGTTGTGACGAGAGATATTACTGCGGACTGGGTAGCCACGCTACTTACCCAGTACTGGACCTTGAATTTCTGCATCCCAGAGTCCATCACGACTGACCAAGGATGCCAGTTTGAAAGCAAATTCTTCGCTGCTATTGCACAGAGACTTGGAGTATGCAAAATCTCAACTACTGCGTACCATCCTCAGTTAAAATAGTGAAGTAGAGCATTGGCATTGTATACTAAGAGCTGTGATCATGGCATACCGTTGAGACTCTTCACTTGCCAATTGGCCTGCCCTCTCCCACTCATACTACTGGAATTGCGCACCACAATTATCTCTGATATTAACATCTCACCAGCGCAGCTAGTCTGTGGCAAAGGATTACGCCTACCAGCTAACTCGTTTGAAGACAGCTCAACAGGTAGTGTTTATCCTACTGACATTGCGCCATTGGTCGAGCATATTTGTGAAAGTACAAACACTTTCATACAACAGACACACTCCCATGACAATCTTAAGACTTACATCCCTGCTGACTTACCTACAGCAAAGTATGTATGGTTGCATGTTGATACTCCACGCAAATCTATCAACCATCCATTTGACGGACCATACCTCATTGTGGAAAGGGGAGACAAGTGGTTTGAGATCGATGTGCATAGTGAATGCAACCAGATCGCCACCAACTGCCTCAAACTGGCCTACCTCTGCAACACTGTAGAAAACAGCAGCAACATCAATGACCAAACCTGCACACAACCCCACTGATCTACAGCAATTAGAAAATTTGATCCCAATTACTTCTCCTCAAAATGACTGCAATTGGCAACCAACCAGAGATGATCAATTGAGAGATTTGATCGGAACATCGACTTCTCCTTCGGTCGATCCATCGAACAAAAATACGTTTGATCAAAATATCGACACTCCAAGGACAAATTCATTTGAAAAAACAACCACTAGTACTTTCAAGAATTTTCCAACCCACACTACACTCGATATTGGGCCATTGTTATTGGAATGCGAATGACAACATAGCACCAGCCATCAGACCTCCCATCGATGGTCACACACTAACCGAGTTGTTTACCAACGCTGACACGAATTTGGAAACAACAAATTCTGAGAAGCACAGTAGAGAGAAGACAACTTTGTCAGACAAAGATAAACTCTCTTCCCCTCCTTCCAAATGAAGAACAACTTGGACCATCTGCAATCAGCCCACTAAAATAGTGTCGGCATCGCCTTTATCACACCACACTCTTTGTTCGTGTTTACAAAAAGAGAGGTGGTATGATCTGCGTGAAAAGAGGCGAGTACAATTTGTACTTTGACATTCGCAGATGCCTTAATGTGCTTGGCTCATATAAGCTTGAACGGAGGCAAGCACTCTTCAGGACAGCTAGGACTGTTGATCGAGTAGAAACCTTTGTACAAAGCTCATGTTTGCTCCTGGATATTTATCGCCTTTAGAATGTGCGATTGTAAGTCTTGAAAAATTTCTTTTTGAAGATGAACGGTCGTCTACTGAAAATCCATTGGAGGCTGAGGAAGAACTTTTACTGTGGCCCAATCCATCGCTTATAAACGGCGGCAATCTTCCCGCTCATTCCTCCTTGGAATCCACCATATCTCCCCTTTCTACTCGCTTACCACCTTCTCACCCTTCAGCTACTTCGATAAATTTTGAATCATCGTTTAAACTCGAAGACACCTCTCTCCTCCAGTAGGTATCTAGATGTTTTTGTCACAGATGCTCTCTTAAAGAGGCGCTCTCTGCGAGTAACAGCTCATTTCAGGTTGCTATAACTACGGTAACAGCCTCATTGCCAACTACCGTAGTTTGACCAACCAGAATGGCGCTATCATCGGACCCGAGCACTTCTGAAACTATAATGGCTTTGGTTCGAGTATACGGAGATCATATCTTGGCCAGTGAGTCCGTCTTTGCCAAGTTGAAGCAGTCCCCCGACTGCAGTTGTGGTGGCATTCCTTCCATACTCCCGGATGGTCCTAGGACTTATTTGAGACTGTGACTGGTCCACATTACAACTTGCCCGGGAATTGCCTCACTTTTAGTCGAGGCTCCTCCATGCGCTGAACTCCATCCTTGTACAATGGCTTCGGTCACTTGTACAAGTGCAATGGTTGGAGCTTGTCAACTGCCAGCATCCGGTTGTAATGTCTTAAATGCCGAGATCATGGCGGTAGTGGGGATGATAAAAAAACTGCCTCCTCCGCATTTTGTGCGGTTGATTGATACGATCGCTCCTCGGGAAACTCAGAGTGGAACTCATTCGAAGGCTAAGGTTGGACTGACCATCCACTGCGTGTTAAATTAAAGTGGCGATGACTCCAACCTCGACAGTTGCCAACCAACCCACGAAGCATACTGCTAGATTGGGAGTGGTTGCAACAACTCGTTCGCAGCCAAGTTGAGGAGTCCCACTTTGCAAACAGAGTGTGCCATCTGCCCCCTCAAATCTGGCATCCGCAATCCCCTCCGGACTCGGATTCACTGCAGAGCGGATGTCATACCTCGGATTGTTTGTGACTGTGATAATTAAAGCACGCGACGCACATTTAGCGGCCTCTCTAGCAGCGAACCCACTAAATCCAGCTGGCATGGTGGTTCTACCCCAACCTGGAGTATCTATACCGCCGGTGATCCATCTAATTCCCATGAAGTTTGGAGATCCCTCCATCCCAGCGTCGAACATACAAAGTTCCACTCTTCATTCCCTATAGCATCAGACCTTACAAGTTCTGCTCAGCCAATGTCAGAGTTGAACCCACAAGGTGCAACTCCCTCTCCTTCAGTCGATGCTGGCGTTGATCAACCTTCTTGTAAACGACAGTAACATTGTCCTACCAAGAAGAATCAACCCCCTCGCAACAATGGCGATAAAGGGATGCCTCCAGCAAATAGTCGATGAGAACCTCCTAGTCACCGCACACTCGCATCTCATAGGAGTTCGATATCGTCCGTTTCCCCCAGAAACGTACTGATGGAGAGTAGTGTGGCAACTGCCTACCAGTGATGACGGGTGTATTGTCGAACACTCAAACACTCGCTAGTAGGTTGCGTGGCCAGTCCCTACATTTAGTAGGGCAAACACATTTTTGCTTCACAGGCTATACGCATCACGACGTAATATAGTCTAAATTTAACACCCAGCTAGGCTCACACGCACGAAGTTGTAGTTGTAATTGTGCGCATGCGCTCGCTGCATTGCCTTACAATGATCTAATACAAATTCGAATCTGAAATGAAGGTATTTGAAGTACAATATTATTGAAATACTTTCTTTTTTTTTTCTTTTTTTTCAGATTTATCCGGACGTCATTTTCATTTGTTTTCAAATTTACAAAAAAAAATTAATTATTTTCAGTATTCGATAATTTAAACTGAAACCAGATTAAAGTAATTAAAGTACCCATTATCGCCTCTTCAGCTTCAGCCAATAAGGCACGTAGGTCTTACCCTTACCTCGATGATCACCCATTTGCAGCGTCTACTTCCATATTAAATACCGTATGGTAAAAAAATCCTCCTACCAAAAAACTACCAATTATAGAGAGATTATTGGCCGTCAAATTTCACACAATGGTTTCTTTAATTTGAAAAGAAATACCAAATTCAAACTGCAGTAGGTATATTACCGAGAAAGAAAGAGAGAGAAAAAGATAAAGTGTAGTGAAAGGTGAGACAGAGATAGCAATATTTTTTCCATTTCTCTTTTGTTTAATCCTTCAACCGACGAAAATTCGAACAATGTAATGAAAAATATGAAAAATATACGTCATATTTTACAGTACTGCTGGAACGGATCGTAATAACAAATAGCCTATTTTGCGGGTAAAAAGACGAGCTTGCGGCGACGACGATAGAACAATAAAACAAATTGGTTCGGCGGTTTTAAGGATTACCTACCCACCACACACGCACCTACGTAGGTACTTGTATACCTACCTACCTTAGTATACCGATATATAGGTACATAGGTATAAAGATATACGGATTAGAAAAGAAAATTATAAGTAATTTTTTATTTGTGGTTTCCACGCGAATGTACGGTACGTACCTACGTAGGTACCTCTACCTCTCTACCTACCTACCTACCTACCCATCTGATTACAGGAGAAGCGGCGCAGGTATTAAGGTATTAGGTAGGTAGGCACTCGAGTAGGTACCGACTTGTCGAGTATTTGTCGAGTATTTGTCGAGTACCTACAAAAATCGTTTTTGCACACCGCCCTCGATGTCGAAATTTTCCAACTCTTGCGAAACGAAAAGCGTACCCAACCGCACCCTCGATTGCGGGTCGTTTCAACGCATCAATAAATTTTAATTACTTCCTGGTCGAGAGGAGGATACGAAATTACGGTTATACCGCCGTACCGCAACGCGCGCGGTTCAAGAGTTTCACCGAAAATTGGCGCACGTACTTACGGCGACGCTAATCGCGATCTGGTACCCCAGGCAGTGGGTAGGTGGGTAGGTGGGTACCCAGTACCTGGGTAGGCAGTAGGCACTCGCCGATTAAATTGGGCGCCAGTAGGTAGGCTACACGTGCGCGGGTAGCTATAGGCGTAGGCACCTACCGCGTACCGCGTACCGCCTACCTAACCTAAGGCTGTACGCACCTACGCACCGATAGCCAGGATTAAGGTCGATACGACCCGTCACCCAAATCGCGGCCTGAGCCATCGTCGGTGGGTTTGCTTTTTAAATTTCGCGTCGCCAGCAGGCATAACCTACGCCACTGACACGCACCGGCCAGAGAGCAGCGTGCCACTTACGCGCGCGTACCCAATCACCGGATTGCGAACGAAACTGCGTATAAATAAAAAACGGCATACCTAAGCTGAAACTGTTGCGCCATCTCTCCACGACGGTTCGTGTGCACGTGCGATTCTCTCTCGAGTAGATATGGAGATAAGACGCAACAAAAATAGGTAGCTAACCGTAACCCTAACCGTAACCCTAACCGTAACCCTAACCGTAACCCTAGCCGTAACCCTAACCTTAACCCTAACCGTAACCGTAACCCTAACCGTAACCCTAACCATAACCCTAGCCGTAACCCTAACCGTAACCCTAGCCATAACCCTAGCCGTAACCCTAACCTTAACCCTAACCGTAACCCTAACCGTGGCCCCAGCCACTTTATGCGGCCTAAGCTGCGAGACTCGAGACCGACATATTTTATTATACCTACGCTCCTCGCCACCTACCTTCTTTTTTTTTTACCTACCTTAAAACTATAACCTCACAAAGAGGTCACCGCTGGCTTTGATGAAAATTATCCGTTTTACAAAAAAAGCGAACGATTGTTACCATTTTCACATTTTGTTGAGGTGAGTTTCGATCGTTTCATCCAAGAAAAACTAAGCACGGACATTCATCTTTAAAAAGGTTTATTGATAACGTTAGAACAACGACTGACGAGCGGAGAACATTCTCCGTCGAGCAGTGGCGGAAAGAATATTATGTTGGCGATCAGTGTCGCCACATGTAGAAAGAATAAATGTAATAATGTGTTACATGCAGTGTTGATTAATGTACAGTTACGTGTTCGTGAGGTAGTGAGGGAATCGTATCCCAACACATTTTGACCTACATCTTTTTATTAATATGGACGTACCAACGCAATACTTGTGCGTGCGTGCGTACGTGCGTGTGTGTGTGTGTGTGTGTGTAATTATACACAGGTGCCTACGTAATATTGTTCGCATAAAATTCAGAAACGTCCGGATTACGGCCGCATTTATTTTCCTACTTCCCATTGAGCTGGAGGGTTGAAAATTGGCACGAGGGTGCATCAGTATCGCACCTAGACGCGTAATGTTTTCGAAATTCTGAAAATGTGAAAAGGGCAGCAGACAATATGGGCCAAAAACATTTCTTCAAGCAGCGTTTTTTCCGCTCTCAGTCGGGTGTGGCTGACCGTAAGGAATTGTTTTTTCTTTTTTCTAACCGAATACGTTTTTACTGAAACGATTTTCTCGAAATTTTACTGACTGGTGCCAACTGCCAACTGCCAACTGCCAACTGAAAACGTGCTGATAAGCGTACTCCAATTGTAATTTAGTCGTCATTTTTTCACAGCCTGACCAAGACGCAGGGCTAACAACTCGCACCTACTGTTTATACAGCACTACGAATACCTACGTTAATAGCGAGATTCAGATAGCAACCTTTTCAAAGTGTACCTAAAATATAAATAAAAAGATAACCCGCAGTTATTCGAATAATCGATACGCCAGATAGCGGACACAAAGAGAAAGATCCGAATGAGAATTGAGAAGCATAAGAGCAGAGTTTGATTTGGACAAATTATGGTCTGGTTTTTTTTTGGTTTTTTTTTTTTGGTTTTTTTTTGTTTTGTTTTTTTACTGTCAATAAAATAGTCATTTCGAAAAATAGGTAATATTTGACGAGGGCGAACACATCTGTTCGCTTAAAGAAGAACAAAGTGTTACCTACGTTCGCTATGCCTACGATGTTTATTACACAAATGGCCGATTCGTTTAAAAAATAGGTTATAATTATCGGCCAATGGTGATGGATAACTTTTGTACAACCATCTAATTTGATAACGATTATTTACCAACTCCACATTTTTGTAGAATAACTGTAAAGCTTGAGCTTCCGCTTCGGCTTCTTCTAAGTTATTCGACTCAATGCCGATTGCATCCAGTCTCCAAAGATTTTCTACTTCCTGAGGATTGATGAAAAATACTGGAGTGAATTTTTCATCGATATCATTCTGATTTGGAATGATACCTCCTAGCATATAACCAAACTCAGTTTCTATGAGGGTAAGGGTAGGTGATATATGTTCAATTCGCTTTACGAATGACCGCATATAATCATTTCCTAATAACAGGTTGATCGTATGCTCATTCTCCGTTTTTGAGAATTCAATGTTTGAATACTGCGAGTAATGTTTACGAAATCCTGTAAGATCTGGCTGCTTCAAATTGCGGGTTATACAATTTATTGTTTTTGCCGTGATCTGTACATTTTTGCCTTGTGGAGTTTGAATTTCAAAATCCACTAGGCTAGATTTAAAAACATTAGATGTTTGATTTTCTACACCTTTAAGTCTTAAGAATTCAGTCTCATATCCTTTTAATTTCAAGGATTCGAGTGCATAAGCCTTTGTTACAAAAGTGTCGATACTACCGCAGTCAAAATATCCTTTTATTTTAATCGGGTTTTTTGTAAACGGAGATTGAGCATAAGCCTCAAACACAAGAAAAGTAGAATTTTTATTGTGCTTAATAAAAGATAGGAAGTACTCACTGCTAACTGGCAAGCACTCCTTTTGTTCCGCACTAAGCTTGATGTGTGCTCTGGCTCGCAACCGATTATCGTATTGCTCGCCCTGTGTGACAAAAGTATCATTAGTAACTGCAGAAGTTTTCGGCATGACAAGTTGTGTATCAATTTGTTGCTTACTGAGCAGTTATTTCCGCTCCCGCAAGGTTGCGTACCACCTCTCCATGTGTCTCTCCAAGATCGGGTATGGTATGTTGGGGCAGAGGTTTGCATGGTGGTTTGATGACAAGCAATCAAACCACTTGCAATGTGCCTCCGTCATTTGCCGGCATGACGTTGCTGCATGGCAGCAACCACACTGTCGACATAGTCTACGCGCCTCATATACCCTCTCTCTCTTCTGGAGAGTATTGTAGCGGATGTCGAAGCAGAGAAACAAAGGGTGCCTGTTTGTGCAGAACAAGCAGGGTTTATCAGGGTTTAGCGGCATGTTCGTGATACTCCTAGGAGTATCTTGAGCGATGCAAACATCCTGATTCTGGATCTTTTGTTCTGAAACATTGTTAATAGATGCATATTTCTTGTTAGATTTACTTTTTCTTGTTTGTTTTTTATCCCTAGGATTACATTTATCTTTTCCTAGGTCCGTATATTGATCGTTGTCAGCTTTTTGAAAAGTTGCGGCCAAAAATTTCGGACTAGCTTTAGCTTGTCCTTTTTTGTTTTAGTTACTGTATCCAGGAGGATTATGATTCGTTGGATGCTTGTTTTCTAACATTTCATGTATCTTAATAAATTCTTGGATAGCTGAAAATAGGTGAGAGACATGTCTTTCATTACTTTTCAGATTGTTAATATAGGCTCTAGGTGGGAATTTCTTTACCGTGACGTTGAACAATTGTTCTTCATCAACTACCGTAGAAACCAGCCGATATCGATCAATTAGGACAGCAATACCTTCCATTCCGTCTTGGATTGACAAAATGATGTTGGTGAAGATAGGAAATTCGGTTATATTATACCAGATTTCCGCTCTCACTTTACTCTGATCCCCAAATCTGTTATGCAAAAATTGAAGTCTCTGGATGTAGCCAACATCATCTGGTGCAAAAATGACTAAACTTTTGGACAATGTCCTTAGGCACTGCATTTTGCAAGATGTTAATTTTCTGAGGAATCGCAATGTCTGTGTGGAGATGCACATACATTTTGAAACTTCTGATAAATCCTGGATATGTCAGGGTGGCTCCATCCCATTTCTCTAGGTAGAATTTGGGTGGTTTCAAATTCGCTGGCGGTTGCTCAACAGTGTTGTCGGGATCCACTTCCCAGCAATGGGGAATTGGGTCCACAACTTTTGGATGTTGAGTGACTTCAGTGTGGTTTTTTGCAGTTACAGGTCTGGATACCAGAGCTGTTGCTGAATATTGTGAGTTTGGTTTTTCCAAGCTCACAATCACAGGAGACAAACAATTTTGATTAGGAGTTGAGGTTGCGATGCTTTCCTGGTCATGGGTTGAAGTGTCCATACATGTTCTTTTACGTGATGGTTCTTCTTCCATATCCAGAAATTCATCCGGGCAATCTCTTTTATCGGTACTAACTGAAGTGGGTGTTGTATTACCTCTTTCGATTGCAGGCACTACATATCGGCTTTTGAATTCCTCGAAACTCAAGCCGTAGTTTGTCCGCACTCGCTGAACTAGATCCTCCTTCATTTTTTCTATCTCCGCTATCTGCGCTTTGTAGCACGCTCTGCGCAGGTGGTCGTACACAGCCTTTTCAGCCATCTCCCTTAGCTCCTCCTCCCTCTTCTGTTCCACCGCACGTTTTTGCTCATTGCGGAGACATGCCTCTTCTTGACTCTCTGCATCCTGTTGATTTGTACAGGATGTTGAGTCAGCTGGAGTGGCAGGAGGAACCTGGGGCTGATTGAGCGTCAGGGATGAGATTGGAATCAGAGGGAATCTGGCTTCAATCTCTCCCTGCTTGACCAAGAATTGTTTAATTATTGTCTTGGCCAGGAGGATGAATTATTTGGCCGCCCCTATTGTAGCGTTCTTCAGCTCTTCAATTGTATTGCTAATAGCCGGCAGCTCCTTTCGTGCTTGCACAAAAGTAACCTCCGGCGTGGTCAGCAATACAGTTAGATCGAGCAGGTATGCATCAGCTTCATGAAGTGTCTCGGTGAATAGTTCTATGGCTAGTTCATATTCATCAACTCCACTCATGTAGCTGATGCTGTACTCAGTTCCTTCCCTACAAGCGCTGCTTGCTGCCTTTGCAAGCAGGCTTTTCTCCACCTGCACCAGCAACTTTCCAGTTTGCTATGCAAGCTGTTTAGCCGCTGCCACCATATTACATGGATCAGTGGTCGATGTTGATGGCACTGCAATCCCTGGTGGTGGTGGCGTCGATGCTGGCATTGATGTTCCCGGCTCCAGGAGTTGTTGTGGGGCAATTAAGAATGCCGGAGGAGATTTGATCGGTGGTGGTGGTGGTGAACTAGCCGCATCAGATGCGTCGTTGTTTGACAACATGATTCTGTCAAAGAACATTTACAATAATATTTATACAAAAATTTTACAATTTTTAATTATTTGTTGTGTTCTTTTTAATGATTGTCTAATGTCTTTTGTACTGCCAGAGTAGTAATTTTGTGTGCATTTTTGATTCAAATATGCTGTATGTATGGCTTGTTGCGTCATATATTTATACGGCGCAATACCAATGTAAGAGACTGTATAATCAAAGTTGATGTGGTTGCATTTAGTTTATCTAGATGCAATGCCATGACAAGCATTTTGCACTTTGTACCTAAAGAAATTTTTGACTGTCGTAGAAATGGTTGTGATCTGTTAAATACATGACACAACATCATGCTAAGCATTTCTACGTTTAACATTATGTGGTAAAAAAATAATGTTTTCTTTTTCCATTTTGAAAAACGTAGAAGTGGTTGCGTTTTGTAGAACACAAAACGCAACATCATGACAAGCATTCCTAAGTTTGAAAAATGAGACTTACAAAAAAATGTTATTCAATAAACCAAATTTTTTTGTCATCTCTTTGCACATAGGTTGTTACCAAATTTAAAATTTGGGCATGACCCATCGCCGAGAATTTAATTTTGTATGATTTAGTATACACGTACAAAATTATAAAATGCAATGTTGTAGTATCTGTAGCTATGCAACATTGTTTTTTTTAAACACCATGCAATTTTGTATGCAAGATCATATGGTGGTTTATTGGCTCTGACTTTTTAATTTTTTGTCAATGTCCACGAGGTCAAATCCATGAAAATTTAAGCATGACCCGTGGGCGCAACGAGGTTTTCCAAAGTTGCAGCTCGTTCGCACAAAATTATGAGTTCAAATTTTGCCCAAAAAATTATGTTCACAATCTTGAAACAAATTTGCATCGTAATTTTTTAATAAAGTGTTGTCCGGGTCATGTCAAATTAAAATTTGGGCATGACCCAGGGGGGCAATGAGGTTTTTCTAATTCGCGAAAGTCGTAAATTAAATACAAATATGACGAACAGAGTAACGGAATTGCGCCAACATGAACATCTTTTCCCTACAAAAATTTAAAAAAAATTCTTATGAGGAACTTAATTTTCGTCTACAATCTTGAACACAAGATTGTTGAAAATCATGTTACAGTTTAAATTCGGGTAGTAGGATCACAGAATTTTGGTGTTTTGTGCGCAATTTTGTGTTCAAGATTGTTGAAACTTTTTACGACGTAATACCTAACTATCCTTTTTCCGAAGTGTTTTCCGGGTCATGTCAAATCAAAATTTGGGCATGACCTAGGGGCGCAATGACATTTCCCTTAGTCGCGGCACTTGTAGATCGAATTGAACTAATTGAATTGCGTCATTGCTAAAAAGTTTTTGTACCAACATTTGCAAAATGTTAGAAGAGAAATAAAAAAATTTTGGTACGCAATTTTTATTACAAAATTGTCAAAAATCGATTGTAAATCTAATTTTTGAAAGTTAGGATCACAAAAATACAATGTTTTTTACGCAATTTTTATTACAAAATTGCCAAAAATCAATTGTAAATTAAATTTTTGTAGGTTACGATCACGAAAATACAATGTTTTTTACGCAATTTTGTACTCAAGATTGCTGAAACTTCTTATAATGCGATGCATAATTAATTCCCTGTTGACGAACTATTTATTTTTTGTCCACAAAGAATCAGATGATGGATGGATTTCCAACATCAACTATGTCAATTATCCTATACTAATTTCCATAGTTGATATTGTACAAAATCCATCTTTCATCAAGTTTGTGTGTTGGTGAAGTACACGAAATTAGACGACACTTTAATATTTGGGACACAACAAATATTAAATGCACTTGTACTTACCAGGTAGGTTTCGATTTCTTGACTTTGCAAAAAATTGACGACCAGTACAACCCTCTTTTGCTGACTACCGGTGTTGTTCGCGGATTTCTAGCTGAATATACACCGAAGTTTTTTCGCAAAATTACTTTGCGAAAGTAATTTTTTATTCGAAAAAATGGCCGAGAATTTGACGACGTAGCTTCACCGAAATTACGCGTTTTTATGTACAATTTTTCGTAAAATTTGCTGATAAGTTTTAGCACAATACGATACAAAAAACTACGTATAATTAAAGACTAGACGCACAAGAAAATTAATAAAATGGCACATAAAATCACAGTGAGATCGATCGGACATGACATCCTTCAACAGTTAATGTACGAATGAGTCTTCTGCAATTCCACCAGGAGATGCAGCCTGTCGATCTTTTCTGTGTGTGCGTGTGTCTTTACGTATTTTTTATCTTTGTTGCAAAGATAAGAATATACGACTTATGTTTTTTTTGTGTGTAAGGGTTGTGCATTGACGTCCTTGATAATTCTTTATCAAGGATGGTATGCGATCAAGAACAAAAGAGTTGAATCAACTCTTTTGTCTTGGTCTGGCCTTACTATTGCCGATGTCATATTTGACAAAAAAAAATGGTATTTCTGTGTTTCTACAGTATCAGGTTTTTTGTGTGAGAGTGAGTGAGAAAGGAGATATCTCTTTTTCTCTTTGTTCACTCCTTTTACACAAAAAAATACGATAGATCGGCCTTGATTTTTTGTAGAGTTGGCCGATTGTTTCCTTCAGTTATTACAGTGAAGAAAGCGATCGACCATTTTTTCAACATTAGCAGGTAGGATTTTTTCTATCTGCTTGTATTGAAGTTGTTAAAAAGGTTCAACAGCTACGTGATGAAAACCATATGGTTGACACTACATATTATACTGGGGGTGGCTGAAAATTTTTTTACAAAGAATTTTTAGCCGATTGTCGCATGTTGGTCGCACCAACATGCTATCCCAATACATGGCCTTGAAAAATATTACGTACATTTTCAATTCCTTGAGTGAAGGAATGTTTTACTCTCGACAACTGGGAATTCTTCAATTGTTTTAAGAGTAAATACACAATAAAGAGACTGTTTATTTTTACAGATTCATTACTTTTATTAGGTGTTTACGGTAAATGCCGTAATTGTCTCAACAAGTTCGTCATTAGAATTTGTATACGTGAGATGAAAAAAAATTATCTTATTATTTACTTGCATGTTGCAAATAAGTAATTCTCTCAACAAGTTTGTCATTAGAATTTGTATATGGGAGATAACCAAAGATGCCTATAATGTACTTGCGCTTTGCAAATACGTAACAGTCGAAGATTGATTCAATTTTTGACTTAGGCTATTCAAAATTGTGTTACAATTTTGTTTTATTTGCGTCTGCAGGTTGAATTCTTTTTCAAGTATTCAATTTGCATTGACTGTAGGAGCGCAGTATAGCATACAGGAAAACAGGCCTATACAACAAGTCCGTTTTTCTGTTAGGTAATTAAAATTCCCCGAATTTTAATTCCTGCTATTAATTCTTTGAGGTGGATTTTTTATAAAAAGATCGTTTTTGCCGAATTTCTCTCCTCTTGCCTCGGCTACCAAGTAGTGATAACTAACCACTAACCATTTGTGTACTTAAATATAAACGTGTTTAACGTCCGGAGACAACAAAATATAACCGTTGACACACACCTTTCTCTCTCACTGTGCGACAATGGAATGAAGTGACCGACTCAGCCCAGTCACATGCCTACCTACATTTCTTCAGTAGGCATGTGTCCTTTGCGCACCTGGTGTGTGCAGAACTCGTGGGGGTATCACCACGATACGCTATGCCTACGATGTTTATTACACAAATGGCCGATGCGACGCCAACAGCCAACATAGTTTTATGAAACACAGAATGGTTAGATCACACAGTTGAACAATATCAGTGTGTACAAAGTACAAGGCGTGAATAAAGGCAGTGTTCCCAGAAGTGTGAGAGAAGTGCACTCGTACCTCAACAATATTTAACTCTGTCTACTACCTCGCAGGCATTTATCAAAATATGAAACCCGAGGTACGAATTTTCTATAAACCGGCATACGAGAAAAAGCAAAAGCCAAAATCCAAATTTTGAATATACATACCTATTATTTACGTTACAATTACGTAGGTATGGACAGCTTGAACGGTTGTTGGTGGGACAACAAAAATGAAACAAACATCGGAGGTATGGGGAAAGGAAACAATATACAGGAAGAGAGAGAAAGCTAATACCAAAACCTTCGAGTGTATGTGTATATATATATATGTAAGTTTGTTTCCTGGTATTCCACTCGATCTAATTTGCACGTAAATAAAGTTTCGTGAACTCATAATCAAAAGCAGAGTTTATTAATACGATTAAAAACGGTAGTGAAATTAGAAAATTCAAGATTATTATACACAAAGAAACGAACGAAGATACAACTGAATATTATCTGTCTTTCTGAAACGATGATTAGCGAACGAATGAATGAATGAATGAGTTTGATAAATGAAATCGACGCTAGTT
>WOFM01000669.1:0-15404 GCA_011428145.1 Ericerus pela
ACAATCACACACTGAAGCACCAATAGAACCGAATTGAATACACCGCCATTTTGGGTCGTGAATACGATGAATACAATGTTGGAATATAAACTTACAGGGGTAGCTTTTCAAGTGGTGCCGCACACCCTAAAGTATACTTTCGATCAACGCCCTTCAAACTGATAGCGAAAATTTGGTTTTCTACGCTTTCCTAATCGTAGAATATTAAGGTATAGACTACTCATTACTACAATTTGGCTGAAAAGTTTTCGTTTGCCGACAAAATACACAACAAACAACAGGCTTAGCACTTCAAAATACAATGGAGTGATTTGTAAATATTCACAAGATCCTGATCTGGGAAGCTATTTCACTATACTTTACGTCGTTTCAGCCACTTACGTAAGTTAACCAAACCTTTAATTTGGCAGATGCGTGAGATTCTTACGAGACTTTACGCCACGTAAGAGGAGGCATGAAGGGCGTAAGTGGCTGAAGCAATGTAATGATACAGATTGTCACTGAATGTGTCATTGAAATTTTGAAAAATTTTCAACAGAGGTGAACATTTTATGGCCACCCAAGAAAAAGCAATCACCCTACAGTAATTAGTTTGTAAAGAAGATCTATTAGTCAAAATTATCGATTACTGTAACCATCAAGTTCTCAGTTTCATCAAGATTGTTCTCCCCCCCCCCAAAAAAAATATATATATATATATATAATACTAATAATAATAATGTTGTGGAAGATATTCTTACATTTAGAATATTTCAACAAACGTAGAGACAAAATCTTCTTGATTTATCTCTTTATTAATTAAAATTCAATTACTATATTACGTTTAATTACCACTATACTTATTTCACTTAATACAATATTTGAAACCTGGTACGTCCATAAACAACTAGTGTGGACCTTAACTTGATTGTTTGACTAACGCAGGATTGAATTTGTCTTCAAAAGAAGAGAATACAGGGTTTGTAATTTTACTGTCACGTCTTCAAAATGGCCAACCTAAAATAGGTGGCGTGACATCAGAACATCCGCCAAATATGATGACTCTTCATTGTCAGCATATTTGGGTGTTTGTGTCCGTGTGAAGTAAGTATCATATAGACGGCTATTATTCCGAGAATGGGAATAATAGTTGTTTATATTTTGTTTGACACATTTATGTAAACAAACTGAATCGTCTGCAAAAAGGTGATGGAACAAAATAATATATAATAAAAATAATATAATAATAATAATAATAATAATAAATAATAATATAAGATATAATATATAATAATAAAAAAATAATTAATAATAAATAATATAATAATAATAATAAAAAATAAATAATATAATAATATAATAATAATATATAATAATAATATAAAATTAATAATATACTAATGATAATAATACTTTTTAGGTCTGATCGACTTCGAAGCATTCAGTAAATTAGCCATTAGTCTATGTGGTAAGTGGTAACTTGAGAAAACAGCAAAATTTAACCATTTTTCTAGTAGATATGGTCCAACTGTTTCTCATCTCCACATCTTATCAACTATTTGTTCTAAACAGTGCCAACAATATTTCATAAAAATATCGAGTGAACTATAATATGCCATCTTCGTCACCTTGATTACCGTCCTTTATTTCATTTGGGTATTAGGCTACCACCTCGACGCGAAAGAACAGAAATTTTACAGAGTACAACAGTACCAAAGCGTAATATTGGTCAGCAAATATGTTTGGCTTACTTTTGGTTTCCAACTTTCTACCATCTGTTTCGTTCGCGATAACACAAAAGCCCTAATAACTCGACGAACTCGTTACTCACGTCAACTATTTTCCAATCCGCTTATTAATATTGTGCTCCAGTTCATCGCGCAAACATTCAAAAATGTATTTAGTTTGGCCAAACTTGAGTTCATAATGCCGGTCATTAAATAATATATACAATATATACTATATAATAGCCTACCTCCTACTATATATATATATATATATATCCGTGCTTAATAGTTGCTTCGTTTTGATAGAGACGTCAAAGTTTCGCATTGGCGATGAAATTAGCGTTCATTTGACGACGCTATTTATGTCGTATCGCGTATTTAGTTCGCTTTACCAAAACCCAAAACTGAAAACTTAATAATTGGCCAATTAAAAGTGGCTAGGAGCCGCATTTCCATCTCCGCAGAGAAGGGAAGAAAAGTACCTTTAGGTACATTTGAAAGGAAGCCAAATATACTCGATGACTAATGCTTCGTCGAATGATTCTATTCAGATGAAATTCATGGTGTACAAATCTCATTCGACAGTAAATCAACTGCCAATGACGCGGAGAAAAGAATAAGAGCTGATAAAGAACTTCAAGGCAATATACCAAAATGAAAGTCCAAACTTCTTAGGAAAGGCAAAAAGCGTAACACCTTCTTTTTATTATTTACTTTATATTATTTGCTTCCAAACCTACACAGGAACCTTTCTGGAATAAACTACACCTTACCAAAAATTTCAACACTAAATTAAAAAATTCAACACATAAATTAATGTATGGCAGGGCCGAATTTACAGCTGCAGCGCCCGAGTACAACAACATTTTTTCGTCTCTTCATTTTTCAATCGTTGCCACCATCCCGCCTGCAAAAACTTTTTTTTGATTTTCATCAGGGTTTTTCACCAAATTAATGATTTATAGGCGTAATTAAATATTTTTTTATGATCATATTTAATAAGAAAAAATTCTTTCTCTTCAATTTTTGTGCCTCCCTTTAAAAATATGTCGCCTGGTACGGTTAAACCTTTGCATCCCCCAAATCCGGTCAGACCTGCATCCTGGGATACTTCAGAATTTAAGTAGGTAGATAACAGATACCAAAAATTTGTGAACTGGTGATTAATATCAGTTGTCCAAAATCCAGTTGGTTCTGTCAAAGAAAAGTGAGTTCCTCCAAAAGCAATCTGATTTCTGGGTTGTGAATTTGGGTCAGTCGAATAAATATAATGATAAGTAGAATATGTATTTATGCATTTTTTCTGAGATTCCGTAGAATTTACCCGGAAGTTAGGGCTAATTATTACATTTATGTTGATTGATATTGTGGTTTCTCAGTATTATGGAATTATTTTTAAAATGTAATAAATTATTTTCAAAACGGGTTGAACCCACTGAAGAAGGTGAATTTGTATTGACATGGGATGGAAATGGACAAAGTGAGAATGAGGTAATATAAATATAAATGTTAATAAGTTAGGTCAAAAACAAGTTTAAAAAAATACCATTTTATTTTTAGCAGTTGAAATTAGCTTTGTTGCCTTGGTTTGTTTAGAACGGATTTTGCGGTGCAATTCTGTAAATATAAAAACGCAACACTCTTTAACCGCCCTAATATTTACAGAATAAAACCGAATCATATCTGATAACAACAAACTTGATAAAAGCGATCCAGTGGTCTGGTACCAAATTATGTCATATTTCATGCTTTACTAACTGCAATAACACGTATAAAAATGGTTTTGTGGACGGTGATTGGGTACGTATTAAATTGTGAAGACACCCGGCTTATCCCGTCACTCCGAACACTATTTAATTTTTCTGATTAGAGTTTTGGTTAAAATGTGGATAAGTGTGAAGGATATTAAATCCCACTTGGAGGGTTTTCCTTTTGAATGAAGCCACCTCTATACAGATGCTACGAAGGCAAGAACCAAAAGAGATAACAAACAGCATAAGATCTTTGGTGTACCTAACTATAGTACGTAGCATGCACCTACTTCATACTAGGGCTTGTAAGCACAACCATAACCAGAACAATAACCATTAAAAATCTAAATAAATTTGACAACTTCGATTTGAGATCGGAGAACCAAAACAAACAAATTTCACTTAACCAATAACCAGTAACCAATTCCCACAAAATGGTGAAGTCATTAGCCAGAACAATAACTATAAAGAATCAATTTTTATCGGTTTTTCTGAAATATCAGTATTATTGATTTTTCTTTTCAAAAATTATCCATTATTTCCTGGAAAATTATCAATTATTGATAATTTAACCTGAAGAAAGTTTTTTTTTTTTGTCTATTTTACGAAAGATTTTGTCTCAACCAGTAACCAAATAAGTACATTTTTAACCAATAACTAGTAACCAGTAACCAATATAAATTTTTATTAGTTCCCAGTGACCATAAACTCAAAATGTTTTGGTTACAAGCCCTAATTCACACGACCTGCCATATTCAACGCTACCTTTCACATTTTTCACATACACCTACGTTTGAAAAAAACTGATTAAAAAAAACAACAACATCGAAACTGGATTTTACATCGGCTGAAGAAATCATAAAAAAAGAATACATTGCTGTCTTTTTGTCCTACTTTCGTAAAAATAATATGAAGGGCTATTTCTATGTCGTAAACCGAATTTCAATCAGACTGCTAATAATGCTGCAAGACTAACAACCATTTTCAAAGGACTTTTCAATAAATTAACTGAGTAGTTGATCCGCTATGAATTTTATTGTTTTTATTTTGTCATAAAATAGTTAATAGCTGCCAAATTCGAACAAATATTCACCGCAACATGCTACCAATTTTGGTGGGAACTGGCCTGACGGTACTTCTACAATGTCCATTTATGTTTCGATTTTGAAAAAGGTGATATAATTTCAAACTGCGTAATTTTCGGTCAACAGTTGAAAAATTTAATATAATCAATTACGACCTCGTACAAATTTTTAGAAAGGTATTTCCTTATTAACTATAATTTTCCAGTTTCAAAACCCACGTTTTCTAACGGAGCTGCTGCTGCCTTTGAGTTATTTTTTATATTTCCTTTCTTACAATATACCAATCCAAACTAAAAGAAAGAAAGACAAAACGAGCGAAAAGTAGAAGGAAACGTGGCATTTTTAGCCACCATCAGCGAGAATAGACAGGAAAACCCATTTTCAGTTAAATCAAAAAGCGAAAGATGAATAAAAAAAATTACCTCTTTCGGCGAACATCAATCTTCGCTAATTGCAGTTATAATACTTTTTTTCTTCCTTTCTGTATCGCCCTCATTTAGCTGTTTTTCACTATATATGGTTGTTTTCTCGACGAAATGAAAATTTTTTCGCAGCACACGTATCAAGAAAAATCCACGCACGAGACTAATTGCGAAATATAACGCGCAATTCGCGACCCACAAATGACGACGTCGATACGACTAATGGAGAAACACCGCTCGAAATTAGGCCATGTGTTGACTGTGACTGTGTCTTAGATGAACTCGGAAGCAGAAGAGACGGGATGAGAACGAGAGAAAAAAGGAAATTAAGCGCAAGGAAGGTGAGAGAAAAGGAAGTTAGATCGACAAAGAATACGCCGGAAAAGGGGACGCATAGGGATGGAAGTTTGAAATTCTTTAGTCAGCTCGAGCTTACGAATGCTCAAGTTTTCCAACGTCACACCAATAGAAAGATTTCGAACTTTGTTCGAGCATTCTTAAATTTTGCGCAGCAGTCAATAGTAACGAAAATGAGACGAATGCAACCTCTACAAACAAATTCATGCCGGAGTGTCGGCTATATATGATATAAGTAAAATTCTGATTTGTCAACGTCTGGCTACGTTGGAAATTTTCTACCAGCTTGAGAAAGAAGCAATATAAAAAACGGGTGAAAATATAGATCACGTTTTTCGCAACTTGCATTTGGTGTTTCAATCGGAACCATATCTGAGGTAAGCAATGCTCAATGACACGGCACGACTAAAAAGTTATCTGATTATTTTTGACATTTTTGTTTTTCATTCGTAAACAGTACAGGGTGTTCTCCAAGAAGCCCTTCCAAACTTCAACAAAAGATGCTAGGCAGTACACTTGAAAACAAAAAAGCCACTTCTACGTAAATTCATCAGTTTAATTTTATCAAAAAACCCTAAAATCATCACAACCACAACGTTTCAAAAATTGTGAAAAATAATTTACTATCAGAAGCAAATAAAATTATGGGAAGTAGAGTCTCATCGGACCCTAATTGTCACTGAAAGTAACATTTTAATTAATTTCGTTCAGAGATTATAAGATTGTTGGTATTAAAAGTAAAGAAAACTTTTCAGTCATTTCACGGCACCGATTTTGACGGCGTTTGTAGTCTCTATGCAGTAGAATATAATATAGCAGGAAAAAACGCAAAACTGTGGTTTCAGTCATTTGATAAAAATCGAATAAAGGAAACATACACATTATTTTATCGAGATTCAATGTATAGATAAACATACCCATCCTAGAATATTCGAAATGGAAGCGTATTATTAGCAAAAAATTTCAATTCTTCGTAGGGACTTCGAGTGTATGTGAGAGAGAGAGAGAGAGAGAGAGAGAGAGAGTAAGAGAGTGTGAGAGAAAGAGAGAGAGAGAGAGAGAGAGCGAGCGAGAGAGAGAACGAGAGAAAGAGAGAAAGAGAGAAAGAGAAGAGAGAGAGAGAGAGCGAGCGAGAGAGAGAGAGAGAGAGAGTGAAAGAGAGTGAGAGAGAAAAGAATAGACTGAAGGAAAAAAACGCACAGAACCTTATTTCAAACGTAGAACTAATTCGGATTATATCTCGCTCGCAATCGCTCACTTCTTCAAATGCTGTTATGAATAATGTGAATTAGACACGGCTCAAGATTTTTAGCACAAACTTAGGCAATAATTATTTACCTTTTTCTTGCTCTGCCCGTCTTCAATTCCAATTCATTGCATTTCTGCCCTTTGTTTATCCGATTTTCATTTTGTAAGGATCACATTTCGTTCACTGGAACACAAAAAGAAGAAGTCACCATAAAATTAATCACTTATATAGCGTCGTAGAACTGTACTTAATGATTTTCTAATAATTTAACGAGATTATAAATCTTTCGACAGAACTAAATCATTAAAATTATTATGAACGAAACAACAAAGATGATTTTGACTAGTCAACACGCACTTCAATAATAATAATAAAAAAATAATGTATTTTAGTTGTATCAGACTTGAGTTTCGATTTAATGAAAACAATTGGAAAAAACTCTAGCACGGCAAGCAGCGCTAGAGAAAGCAGGTTTTCGAGAAAAAATCATTATAAATTTTGATAGTCACACTGATTGTCTCAAGTTCATATGCGTAATGCCATGCTATGATTGCATGAAATTTGTTAGCTTTTGACAAAATATAAAGACAATGTGAAATTTAAAAAGCATTATTTCATGAAATGAAAACTTAATTAAGATGATCAAGTATGGTAAATAATCTTATAATTTCAAATAAAATCAAAGAAATATCATAATTCATAAAGAAAAAAAAAATTAAAAAAAGAAAGAAAAAGAAAAAAAAAAGAAAATTTGAACTGAGGATAATATTTATAAAAGAAAAGTTCGTGCAAATTAGAAAAAAAGAGGAAAAAAAGCTTTACCGGAAGTACTATCCGGTCGATCCACACTAAAATTGGTAGCATGCCACAGTAAAATATATTAAGTATTTGCTTTAAATGTCGTACATATTGTTCTAAAATTCCGCATTTTATCACCAATATAAAAACAAAATTGCAATCCTGCCAAAATTGGTAGCGATCTACAATAAATTATAATAAATATTTATTCCGAATTTCGTGGCTATTGGTGCGAAATTGAGCATTTTATAGCCAAAATAAAAACAAAAATGGCCGTACAGGAAGTACTGTCATGCCGATCCGCACCAAAATCAATAGGTCTGGTCCTTGGCTTATTACAAATGTTTGTACCAAATTCATGATTATCGGACAAAAATTGCGACACCCTGAGCCGTGGGAACAAGAAAACGGAATATGTATGATCATCCATTTATCTACCTATATGTATATATATATATATATGAATTTGAGTTACTGGTGCAAAAATTTTCCTGAGGTCATGAAACGAAAAACATACCCATCCCAAACCCTGGAGGCTAATACCGCACCAACCGTAATAAGTAGATTTTCTAAAGAAAACCTACTTAAAACTAAAGAAAAGTCGACTTCTACCTTCGAGACAGGCATTATTTTTTCAAACCCAATAATTAATACGCTTAATTCTGGCAAATACCAATTTTCCACGCCTAATATCGTCGCATATTTGTCAGCATCTCTAAAGTTCATTTCGTTTGAATGTGCCCCGATTAGAGGAGCTTGGGTATCGTTCCGCTGCCCAATTTAACACCGAGTCCAATTTTCTCTGGCAAACCATGCCTCAACCGTCCTCTAAATTATACCTATTTGAATGACTAATCGACCAACGACGTAATTATACGAGAAAAATAACGTTTTACCCCCACATAGCTGAGATATTGTCGGGAGAGACTGGAAAATTTTATCGCAGTTATTCTCCTGGGCAAAAGTCGAGTGAATGAAAAACCGGGTCGAAACTAAAATTAGAAAAAATGTCACACTTTATTCTCCATCCTAAATTTTTCGTCAGAAGAATCCGAAAAAAATTCTCCTAGAAATTTTACCTTTGGGTGATCATTCATTAATTTTTTCCCCCTTTAAATTTTACAATTTGAAATTACTTTTCTCCACTTACTCACTTATGCGTCGTGTCGGATAATTCAAAATTTTTGAAAGGGTATTTTCTAGGCAGAAAACAAGCGTTTCAAAACTCAGGAGAGCAAAAGAATAACTTTTTTTTCTTACGCTTCTTCAAATAATATGGTAAGTCTATTCGAATCTGATTCAATACCGCTTGCAAAAAGGCCCATCAAAAAATCTTAGACTTCTCAGTATATACATGGTGAGTCAGTTTCATCACCGTATGAAAATTACCTTTGCTGCTTCAATGACAAATCAATATTTTTTATAAGAATGAAATAAAGAGTCATTTTCCCAGGGATTGAAAAACCCTATGTTTTTTCATTTGGTTTCCATTATTTGAGTATCTGAAATTTATCATGTTTATAGTTATTTTTTGTTTCCATTTCCATCATTTTGGTTTTGTTTCCGTTACATTTCCTAATTTTACCAAAATTTTTAATTCAGCTTCAGTTTGAGATTTTGTTTCTGTTTCCATTTAAAAAAAAAATTTTCTTTATTTTAAATTTTATAAATCTTGTTCAAATATCAATATTTTTTTGATATTTCCCTTACTGGACCAGTAAAGAAAGATGATTTCTGGCTGGACATTTCAGGTGCTAAATAGGCAACAGAGTGTGTAACCTTTTGACGCACTTTGCTTTGTGTTTATGTATGCTATCCTTGTGAATTTAAGTGATGCCTTTATCAGATGTATTCTAAATTGGTGAATTCAAGTAAAATGTCGAAACGACTATTTTTCCAGCATATCTTGACATTAAACAGTACATTGTTCTTATGGAGTTTGCTGGTCCAGTACTATACCGAGTGATTCAGTTTAACATGCATCATAGGAAAATCCCCTATCGTGCATGTTAAAATGACTCACACAGTTTAAATGATACAGATGAGATGAAATAAGTGCACCATTGAGAAAATAATGAAAATAAATGGTAGGACTGAAATTTTCATGAGATATATTCATCATATAGGAGAAAGTCTGAATGAAATTTGTACCTATTGGTTCAGTAGTTTTCCAGAAAACTAGAGAAAGCAAATTCCTTGAAAAGTGATTTTTTCACGATTGTGAGAAAACTACAAAGGGATTTGGCCAAAATTTATATGAAAAAAAGTCTTCATATAGTCTCAGGTTTGATCAAACATTCGTGTTAATTATTTTTATATTTTGCGACAAAACTGGAAAAGAAACAGTTGCTGGAGAAAATGTTTTGATCACAATTTTGAGAAAACTACAAAAAGAATAGGGCTAAAATTTTCAGGAAAAGTAGTCCTTATATTAGACTAGATCTGATAGCAGTTTGGTGTCTATGGAGCATAACAAATTGTTTCAAAAATTACTATAACATATTTTCTTTTGAAAATAATATAATAAATAATAAACTCACCAGAATGAAAATTCAGTGGTCTGTAACATTGTTTCTGAGCACTTTTCAATAAAATCATAGATTCAGAAGTCACAGGGCCACGTTTAACAAAAAATATGGGGTAAACTTAGTTTTTGAAGAAAAGTATGATAATCATAGGGAAATTTTTCCAAAACGATGTGAGATAAGGAGAAATTGTATGGTAATGTTATTATTTTCTCGATGGTGCATTTATTTTCACCTCATCTATATCATTTAACACGTGTGAATCATTTTAACATGCACTATAGGGGATTTTCCTTTAGTGCGTGTTAAACTGAATCACCCGGTACACCCAAAGAATAGTTCCTAAAAATTATCGATATTTTTTCGATATTTCTCTAAAAATATCAATAATTCTTCAAATTTTTTCGCCCATATCAAAAATTAATCTGGTGAGAAATGGAAATGAAAACAATTCATTGTTCCGTCCCGTTTTTACAGACGATTCAGTTCGTCTACAAAAACGTGTCGAACAAATTATAGGCAACTATTATTCCTAATTCTCGGAATAATAGCTGTCTATATTTCACCTAGCTTCTCACGATCAGACACCACCAGATATGCTGACAATGATGTGTCATCATATTTGGCGGATGTTCTGTATCACGCCACCTTTTTGATCGGCCATATTTGATTGAAACAAAGGAAACGAAAGTAATGTAATATCTTCATTTCGAAGACATGATCATTCCTAAACCTACAGTCGAGTAGAGACGTTAGGGTCCATACTAGTTGTTATGGACATTAGGTTTCATTAGTATTAAGAAATAGTAATAAGTATAATTCTAAAGTGTTTGTAATAATTGAAGTGAAATATTAATAAAAGATAATATTCAGAAATTATCTTATTTGTTGAGGTAATTTAAAAGTATTGAATTACACTCGCAACATTGATCATTTTTGGTTTTCATTACATTTCCGTTATTGGTCTTGAAACTAATAATTGTGTCCGATTGAATTTCCATTTTAGAATTCTGGTGTTCCGTTTATTTAGGTTTCCAGTACAAAAAAATATGGTTTCGGTTTCCAAAAAATGCCATTTCCATTTTTAGTCTCTGCATTTTTTTAAAGAACGTCGTATATAGTTGTTTGTCAAATAGGTACCTCTATATTTAGTAACCATTATTGAAGTGTGAAGTCGAGCAGCCACCACCACGTTAAATAGTTGGTTAACAGATTGAATAAACATTATGGAGTAAACGTACATTGAAATTAAAATTGAAAATGGACCAAAGCTCATAATCATCGAGAGAAGAACTGCTTTACACCTTCATTCGACGTTCAATGAAGAGACTTCAGTGCTAGTATACGTATCAACTGATGGAAATGATAAAACGTTTTGCCGGAAGAGACGCCGGTCCTCTAATGTCTTAAGACAACGTTGTAACAGTGAAAATTATAATAAATTAGCGTAGTATACACGTTGGTAGAAAACTTTCACTTCTGCGTAGTCATTTGAAGAAGAGCCAAATTTTGTTGATAATTGTGAAGGTAGAGTTTTCTTTTTCATTTTTCAAAAATTGCTCATTTCTGTTTCTCGTTGAGTGAAAATTTGATTTGAGGATTGAACGTATCATTACTGTAGCTTACGCTGCTTACAGATTAAAACACCTATCCTTATAAATAGATTAATTTTCCATTGAATTTTCTTGTTAAAGATGAAAAACTAAATGAATGAAAAACCTAAATTTGTATCAATTAATTGCCCATTGAATCTGTAATTTAGAATCGAACGTTCCCACTGCGGTAGTTAGTCGATTGATTATTTTTACCTCATGGACTTGGTGCAGATTTATAATCGATTGTGGACGCACTGCAAAATATATCAATTGCTAATGATTGTACGCGATCAAGGATCAGTATGAAAGAAAATAGTAACGAAAGAAGGTATTTTTTCATGAAAAATATGACCCACCAATTACTCGACTCGGTAACTAATCTATGTAGCCGATTCTTGTGACTGGACCTTCTTATTTGGAATTGAGTATAGAGCGTTTTACGTTACCCTGTTACATTGTCTATTCTTGAACCTGGGCCTAAACTTACACGCCCAGTCACTGTGCTCGGAACTTGAGA
Source organism: Ericerus pela (assembly GCA_011428145.1). Lineage (NCBI taxonomy): Eukaryota > Metazoa > Arthropoda > Insecta > Hemiptera > Coccidae > Ericerus > Ericerus pela. Next base: position 12,006 of record WOFM01000669.1, read on the forward strand.
AACTGCAAATATTCTATTTCTACGATGAAAAAAACTCGATTCACCCTTCGATGTTATTTTGGGTTAAAATGGATCGAATGTAGGATGAGGTAAGCTTTGGTGGCGTATAACTAACGCAATCGCGTTCAACTGTTGAGTGAAGGAGAAAGAAAGAAGTTTATATTCGTTCTTTCATTTCGATTTCGTCCCCCTCCTACCCAAAAAAACAAAAATAAAAAAAGGAAAGGAAATATAAAGTTCTGTACCTACACAACCATCATATTCTACTGCCACAGTAAAGCAAGAAGAGAAAAAGCTTGTGGACCGCTGACTGTGTTTCTCATTGTCCCCTGCATCGAAGCAACGTGATGTCCATTTAAATAAAAAGATAGTCCATTTATTTCCTCTCATTCACCCTACGGGCCTTTCCTCTTTTTTTTTTTTTTTTTTTTTTTTGGTTACTGTTTTCCTCGCCACAGGTTTCCTCCATTTCGTCGTTTCGAGTTGTGAGACTCGTAGTGCCTTTGCCCTTCGTTCTTCTATCCCTTTCGATTTTGGTTAAATTTAAAAAGTTGACCCGAAGTTAAATTAGATAACTGTTTAAGACAAACGTGTGTTAAAAACATGACTGCTTTTCCGGAATAACGGTTTTTTTTTTGCTTTTTTTTTTCTGCTTTTTCTCTTTTTTGTTTGTTTTTTTTTTCCCTCAAATTTCTAGGTAATCTTCTTCCTCTTATTCGTCTTCCGCTGTTTTATTTAGCATCAAAAACAAATGCTGCCGCGAAATGTTTTCAATTGGGACGTGAGCTGAATGAATGATGTGAAAAGGAGGGTGGGAGAGAGGAGAGAGAGAAGAGAGAGAGAGAGAGAGAGAGAGTGAGAGAGAGAGAGGCATTGAATTCCTTGCAGCTTTTCAGTGCTTTCGTGCGTTATTCGTCGTGTATTTACGAAAGATTTACTCTTGTCGTCGATTTTGTGCGAGATTGAGTGTGCTCGAAGACTTCGAGCGGCAGAAGAAGAGAATAAAATGTAGAGAAATTTAGCCAAAATAATGTCGAGTATGGTCGTCGCCGCGATGAACCGAGAAAATGAAGCGTTGAAAATTATTCGTATTGCTTAGCGAATGATAATAACGTGTAGGGTCGTGGTAGCGTTTTCTCGTTGATATTATAGAAGCTTTTGCGGCGAGGAAGAATGGAATTTGTTGTACAGTATTTTCTTGGTAAAGGTAGATAGGCCTAGTGTACTATTTTTTAATGCTTCCGTGTAAATCTATCGAGCAAATATACGCTCGTGAGAGTGGAACGCGATTCAAGTGCGGGTTTCACGAAAAATTCTCTACGTTAAAGAGGTGTAGTTAGGAGAACCAAAGTACCTCGCAATCAAAATCAAAATCTGAACAAGTTTTGCGCCGCATTTTGGTTCGACTACTCTGTAATATAATTGTGGTGTTGATCCTTCGGTCTGCAATCCACACTCAGTTTGTTGAAAGTTCTATTCTAGTTTGCCTGAAGCCGGCAGCATCCTATGTCATTGTCTAGATTGGAAAATTATTTATGGTCCGAAAAATTGCAAAATATGTGGTTAAAATTTTCAAAATATTCCTAAGAAACATTAGAATAATATACCCTTCGATATGAGTATGATTTTACTGGGAATTGATAGGGGTGGTTGTTTGTACCCATTACAAAATCAGAAATTCAGATGACTGATCAGTCAGAAAAATGGATTTCACGCCATCTTAACCATCGCATTTTTAATATATTTATAGAAACTAAAATAAAATTATGCTTCAATAATATTGTTTCTCAGGGTCTTAGCATAATTTTGAAATACAGTGGAAACCTCTCAGTAGGGATATATTGGGTGGTACCCTTTTTGTCCCTAATAAGGTCTCCTAATGAAATGAGTTGAGAGTTCAAATGAAAAAATAAAAAATAAAAAAAATAATGGTGTATTTCAGAATTGGACTTCTGATGCAATCACATTAAAAATAATTAAATTATTGAATAACTATACATACCTACATACATTTATGGGAAAAAAAAAAGAAGATAATTGGGGATTTTGGTTACAAGATGATGATAGGAGGTAGTTTTTCACAATCCAGACTGAAACTAATAGGCTCAAGACAACATTAAATTATGAAAGATAGGAAGAATAATTACAAAGACTAATATATAATGTCCCTGATGAGCTGAAATAAGATTATCATCACTTTCAATAACAGTGTGGCAACCACCATACCTTGCCTATATAAAATACATTCGCCAGTTAAAGTCGGCAGTGAGATGGCTGTGCGGTTAAGTTCATCGCTTTTAGCTGGAAAATATGTAGGTCCCAGTTTCAATTCCACAAACTAACAAAATCTACATCTGGTGACCCTCGACGTGTGTTGGATATGCACGCAACTTAGTGGTGCATGGTGGAACTCACAACTCTCATTCCTAACCTGAGATGCCGATAGATGGCACCCTATATAGGGGAAATAGAACCCATATAGGTAGTATAAGCCTGTGTGTATAGGTATAAGATACGTTTCTGGCTCCACCCAACCTCCCATAGCATCTATTGTCATTCAACTCATGTTGAGTCTCTCTAGGGGAGGATTGTGTGGGAACTGCCGTACTTTGCCTAATATAAAATACATTCGCCAGTTATAGTCGGCGATGAGATGGCTGTGCGGTTAAGTTCACCGCTTTTAGCTGGCAAATATGTAGGTCCCAGGTTTGATTTCCCAAACTGACAACTCCTATAAACAGTTTGAGGGAAATTTTTCCTTGTCTGGATTTCTTTTATCCAAGTAAAATGATGCATTGTCCACAATAATTGGTTTGATTCCCTGTAGTTTTACAACATTTGTTTTAGGACTTTGTTTTAAGAGTTTCCAGATTTGTCCCAGTTAAGTGGTTTTCCCATTTATGCAGTGTCCCCTATAATCGGTTTCCTCTGTATTTTCAAAACTAACCTGCCTTCAATCTATTCTTTCACCCACTGATGCTCCAAATGAGACCAACTCCAACGCCTTTCCATATGAATTGAAATGTTTCTTCTTATCTAGTACATACAGCTTTTTCCACTTCGAATTCACCACCCAGCAGCAGTTAGTAAGGCAACATAAATCATACGCATATATGGGAGTTTGCATACTCTTACATTGGTAGCCACCATTTAAAACAGAATTTTGTTTTGGACCAATTGAGGTTTTCATTTAAAAAAATTTGTTTGTAAAAATTTAAGTGAAAAAAATTCCTTAAATTCTTAATTTTTTCAAAATAAAACATAAAAAAGCCATCTTCATTGTCAGGTTACAAAATTTATTTTAAAAGAGGACTAAAAACTACGTCATATGACTCAAAATAATTTCTTGAGAACCAGTATTCAACTTTGGAAAAAATTTTGCTTAGGGAGACCTCTAAC
>WOFM01000670.1:0-122454 GCA_011428145.1 Ericerus pela
AATCCGGAACATTCAGCTTCAATTTTCGATGTTTTTAATTAAAAATTTTCGAAATTAATCAAATTAAAATTCGAGTTTTATTTCTCGAAAAACATGATAATTATTTTGTGTATTATTCACCAAAAAACATGAAAAAAAATTTTCGCACAAACGTAAATTAATTCAAAAAAATATTAAGACTGCATTTATTTCAAAATTTTACAAGTCTCTCCTGAAAGTTCTACCACAGCGATGGCTACCATGATGTGAGGCGTGCAGAACAAGGATCGAAAGAACTTGAGACTTTATTTAAGTACGACATTTATTAGCAGACTGAAATATATTTCACAACTAAAATACGAAATGGCGAAGCACAGCATTATCGGTTAGCAAAAGGTAGGGGAAGCTATTATCGTGAACGACGGTGTCGTACACGATTCGATAACGATAATGTGATACAATATCGTTATCTCACTGACGTCATTGATCGACTCCATGATGTCAGGAGAACAAACCTATCAAAACGTTACCAACTTACACAAACACAGGCAACACAGACAAGTTCGTTACAAGAAATAACGAACGATGTCATTCGGCTAATGGCGACGAACGGGAAACACCACGTTCTTTTATATTTGTCTCACTAAATGGTAACAGAGCAAATACGGTCCTCGAAAAGCGTTTTATTTTGTGATTTAAGTGAATTTGCGTATTGGTGTTCGGCAAGTGTTCGGTTGTGAAACAGTAGGAAGAATAAAGAAGATACAAACGACCATTAAACAGCGCAAACGCATGTCCACAACAGACATAACAGAACAAAACAGACGTAAGTAATTAAACACAATAAATACAGTGAACTTTATTACAGAGCATATTCATAGAACTTATCTATATAAACAAGTGAGATAAATGTAATAAGCTAGATCAAATTCCACGTGCGTGAAACATAAATCAACGTCATATATTAACAAGATATTTGTTTCGCAGATCCAACAATGGGGAAAAAGAAACAAAAAAACACAGAACCAGCAGACACCCAGCAAGGAAATCCAAACCCAGATGTAGACGCACACCCATCACCTTTAAAAATTCCAGAACAACCAAGGCAACATCCATCACCGCTCACCCGTAACCTATCAACAACGATAACAAACCCACAACAAAAAGCAGTAAATCAAACAAACACACCAGGAGTAACATTAGAACCGAACAAACCCACACAAGTAACAAAATCAATTACGATAACTCTACCAACTACCGCGACACACACAGTAACGAAACCAAATCCTCAACAAACATACTCATCCATAGCATTCACGGACAGTCAACAAGTATCAAGGTACAGACCTACGACAATGGCATTACTAACAACAGCTAATAAACCATACGTAACGCTACCTACACCTAACATAACGCAAACACAACCAATTCATGAACCACAAAAACAAACCTACTATACTACAACAAACCTACAACATACACAACAAACGTTTAAAAGCCCCAACGTTCATATATAGAAATATCAATGACAAGAGCCGAAAACAAAATACAACAAGCCAGAACATACAACGTAGCCGTATACCAATCGGCAGACGTACGTATTTTTCTCAGTACATTACAATTTCAACTAACAGACCTAGATAACCTCCCTACAGATGCTGACACACAATTTTATCAAAAAATTTACGACATCAAAGAACAACTTACAATTCAAATTACTCGACTTAATAACGAATTTGAAGAATTACAAACTGCAAGGAAACTACAACAACAACATGCTCAACAATATTTACAAACCAAACAACCTCCTGAAATTTACTGCGAAACAAACATTACCAACTCACCAAGCAAACGTCAACGAACAGTCTCACAAACATCCAGCGAGGAAATGCAAAGTCCTCGCTCCACCGGATACTACCGCTCAGGATCTGGAGACAGATACAGACCCACAACACCTCCAGGTAATAATCCAGATATCCCTATAATAACCCTTGAACAAACACCAATAAGGAAACGATCGTCAAAATGGACTTATAAAGATGATCAAACACCACAAACACCGATCATAGAAACAAAAAAATCAAAGATACGAAACACAACAGACGAAACAACCCCACTTGATTTAACTCCTACGAGACGAAATACTCAAACGAACATGAATATACTACCACAAAGACGGGTCATAATATATAATACACACATACAAAACCCTAACAAACAACCCACAAACGTTATTCCACATCAACCGACAGAAATAACAATGGAACAAATAACTCAAGAAAACAACCAACAAGAACATACAAAAAATACACAAAAACCAACGTTACTAAAGAACACACTTTACATACCAAAAGTTTGGGAAATACCCATTGGATCACAAACATTAACTCAATCATGTTTTCTCAAGACGCCAAAATACAAATTACCCAAATTCAATGGCAAACGTATATCATACCCAGACTTCATCACATCCTTCATGAAATACATACATATACGAGAAGACATTATAACACCACAGAAATGTAAAATATTAGAAGATGCCATGCCTGAAAACATTAAACAAAGACTAACAACATTAGGCCATAACGAACAAGGCTACTTTAGAAGACTACAATACTTACACGACGAATTCGGCGACGAATCCAGACTGCGGTCAGAACTATGGCAAACTTTAAATAACATACCTCTAGCACAAAATACGAAAGAAAGTTTACGCACCACATACGACAAAACGTGCATGTTACTGGACACAATACATGACTTCGTACCAGAATTAACAGACGACCTCACCTTCCCAACATTACTAAGAATATTTCCAAGAAATTCATATTCCAACAGGATAGATATATCTAAACCAAACTCAAAAGCAGTTCTAGAAGCAGTATACCAAGAGATTAAAACAAGAGACTTAACGGAAAAGCCTGACATAACAAAAGAAATATACAGAACGCAAGAAACACAACAACAAAATAACACATACTATAGAGACAGAACATATAACAATCCTAACAGACGCCAACATAATAGACCGCAATATAATAAACCTAATAACAATAAAAATATAACAGAAACCCAAGCACAGCTTAAAAGCAGTCCCAATTTCCATACAAATATCGACCAAGGTAAACCTTCGCCAGAACATTACATAGATAACGATATAGATGAAATTTCTGTTCCAGTATATCATGCAAAAACAGACCCGGACACCAGTATTCCAGAACAACTGTACAGATTCCCAGCAATACCGACGAAACAAAGATGCATGTTCTGTAAAGGACCACATTGGAGCTACCTCTGCTGTCATAAAAGCTACAACACACTAGAAAACAGACGTACATACTTCAGACAATATAATTTATGCCCCAAATGCGGAATCTTAGCCACGGCAGATCACTGTAACCAACCACAACGGAGATGCAGATGGTTCCAATGCCAACAGACCAGTGCACACCACTCAGCCCTATGTCCCAGAATCACGTACCCACTAACAAAACAGGAAGCAAACCGATACTTAGAAAAAGTCATAGAACTACAAACCAAATTCCCACCACGTAAGCAAGAAGAAAACAATACAAAAACACAGGTAGTACAAGACACTAATAATCTAACTTCTTTGCAGCACCTCCAGAACCGAGAAAACAGACACTATCCTACTACAGAGACTAATCCAACGACAATCGAACAGACCATATCAACATTAGCGCAAATCGAAGAAACAGTTCTCCAACCACCAATACCAAGTAAGTTAAATTTATTCACAATCCTATCTACAAATAGTAAATTTCTTACATTCTGCACAAACATACGTAACCCTCAAACACTACAAACACATCCGATAAATGCATTCTTTGATTCAGGAAGCACTAAAACATATATAATAGAAAACATTGCCATACAAACACTTCAACTACCAATCATAGACACACATTCCCTAAAGTTAACAGGAATACAAAATCAAACAACACAAACATTCCATACAAATATTGTCACCTTTGAAATAGAATATGGCACACAAAAATTCTCAAACATAATAGCTAGGAGGACAGTACAAAACATATCTAACAAATTAGATACGCAAAACATAAAAGAAATTAAACAAACATACCCGAAATATAAAGACTTACGATTTGCACAAACATTAAAAACGACATCACAAATACACATACTACTCGGGAATGAATACATGTGGCAATTTATTAAATCAATCACACATATATCACCATCAATACAACTAATTGAAACAAACTTCGGATTTCACATAACTGGACAACTAACAAATAACCAACAACCAACCCAAAACGAACATACGTATTTCTCATCAGAACCAGACATAGAAAACCTATGGAAATTAGAAACAATAGGGATAACAACACCAGACCTAACAATAGAGCAAGAAGAACAAAAGGCAATAGAATTATTTTACAAAAACATAAAACTCGTAAATGGAAGGTACCAAGTACGATGGCCATGGAAAATATATCCACCCCCATTACCAGACAACTACTCCTTAGCATTCAGCAGACTTAAAAGCCAAATACCACATATGCGTAACTCACCTGAATTTTTCCAAAAATACGATGCATACTTCCAAGAACTATTCAAAAATGATATAATAGAAGTAGTCAACAACAAACATACATCAGAACCAGTACATTACTTAGCACATCACGGACTAATAGACCCAACCAAACTCACACACCCGATTAGAATAGTTTTTGACGGATCAGCAAAAACTAAAAAAGCAAACCACTCAATGAATGATTGTATACATAAAGGATTAAAACTTCTCGCAGACCTCGTAAAACTATTCATAACATTCAGATTAAACCCAATTGGTATAAGTGCAGACATTAGGAAAGCATTTTTACAACTAGAATTAAACCCATCAGACCGAGACGTCACAAGATTTCTATGGCTCAAAGACCCGAACAAACCATTAGCAAACCACAATCTTATAATCATCAGATTCAAAAGAGTACCATTTGGTGTTATAGCATCACCATTTTTACTTGCAGCAACATTACTATATCACTTTCAAAATACTAACCCTCAATTTTATAACATTCTAACAAATCACCTTTACGTAGACAACCTAATCACATCAGTTTCAACAAACGAACAAGCACTCAAATTATACAATACATCTAACAAAACTTTTAATGACATTTCCATGGAACTAGCACAATGGGCAACCAATGACTCAGAATTACGAACACATTTTACAGACAAAAACGCAATACAAAAACCACCTGTTAAAATACTAGGCATTCAATGGGACTACACAAATGACATACTCTACCTAAAACCAAAAATGAAAATACCAGAACGACATACAAAAAGAACCTTTGTAAGTAATTTTTCAGCGATTTTCGACCCACTAGGCTGGTTTGCACCATTATTAGTTCCAGCAAAAGCCTTCGTACGAACCTTATGGGACCAAAAACAAGAATGGGACACACCATTACCACTCTCCTTAATACCAATAGCAGAAAACATTATAACAGACATAAGCAAATGTAACGACATATGTTTCCAAAGAAAATTTTTTCAAAAACCATTTATACCAGAACAAGCAGAAATTCACATATTTGTAGACGCCTCCGCAATAGCATATTCAGCAGTAGCATATCTAAGATACAAAACAAACAACATACACACATTAAGATTCCTGATAGGCAAATGCAGACTAACACCAGCAAAAACACACACAATACCAAAATTAGAACTAATAGCAGCATTACTGGGAGCACGGCTCATTAAATTCCTTAGAGAAACATTACAAATATCACATAACAAACCATCCTTCCTATGGTCCGATAGTAAATGCGTACTCATCTGGCTCACACAAAGGAAAATTCTACCCCCCTTTACACAAAACAGAGTTAAAGAGATCATAACAATCCCAAACACACTATACCAATACGTACCAACCAAAGAAAACCCAGCAGACATAGGATCCAGAGGAGCAAACCTAACATCCTTAACACAATCAAAATGGTTCACAGGACCAGAATGGCTAGCAAAAGAAAAAACAGAATGGCCACAAACGGATTTACACACATTAAAAGACGAAACCTCAGAAATCCAGACAGAAGAACAACACGAACAAACTTTCTGTACCATAGCAGAATCCTTACATGACTACGCCCAACCATACACTAATGAAACAATATTAAACAACACATATAATGACCATACATATACACGTAAACACAGACAAACACAATCTAGAACATACAAAATCCCACATTACGAACAAATATCGGAAACAACCAACAACAACAAGACAAATCCCGATATAGACCACGAAGAAATAATTGACAATACATCAAAAACACAACTTTCACACCCACACCTAGATCACGAAGAGATAATCACAAATTCTACATCACAAAACACAAATACATTCATCACGTATATATATGGTAAAAACTTAACACCATTTGACCTAGACCTTTATAAATTCTCTTCATTACAAAAATTAATCAAGACCTTCCAAATTACGATAAAAGCATTAAAACAATTTAGACAAAAAACAGCAAACAATAAATCCCTCACAATACCATACCTTCACACAAATTACCAATTTTTCCAGATACTAACTATCTTCATAAATGCAGAACAAAGAAAATATTGTAAACCCATATTCCAACAATTGCAACAAACAGACCCACCACCATACGCAATATTCAAAAAATTTCACATAAAATTAGACAAAGACAACATGCTCAGATTACATAATTATCTACCTCCACATACATTACATACACAAACTTATACACCATATTTATTACCCCCACAATCACACTTAACTAAATTAATAATATTATACATACATGAAAAAGGTTACCATAGTGGAACCAGATATACGGTCGCAAAATTTAGAAAAAATTTCTTCACAACAAGCATAAACAAACTAGTCATATCAACGATTCGAAAAAATTGTTATAAATGTAAAATTCATTCAAGAAAACCCTATAAACAACCCCCCTTTTCAACCATGCCAGATTTCAGACTTAATGAAAAGGCTCATCCGTTCACACACACTGGGGTCGATATATTTGGACCATTTTATACATATAATAAAATAATAAAACAACGTTCACAGCAAATTTCACCATCAACATCACCATCAAAAAGATGGATTCTCATATTCACCTGCCTCACTATACGAGCAGTATATTTAATACCTATCAAATCTTTACAAACAGAGGAAATTTGGTGTGCATTTCACTCATTTTTCGCAGACAGAGGAACACCCAAAGTAATACTGTCTGATAATGCGGCACAATTCAGAGTCATCAACACAAACATAACAAACTTTTGGAACAATATAACAAATAACAATAAAATACAAAATTATTTATACGAAAATAACATACAATGGAAATTTATACCAGCTAAAGCCCCATGGTATGGAGGCACTTACGAACGCCTAATAGGCATTATCAAACAATCTTACTACAAGACTGTAGGACACCACCCCATATACATACACACATTTCACATCACTATCAAACAACTACAAATAATGATTAACGAAAGACCTTTATGCCCAGAATCAGAAACATCAACATACTCATACCTTACACCAGCCAACTTTCTTCACGCAAACTTTCAACACACAATACTACAATCAGACAAACCAAATGTCAACCATACATCAACAGAAAAACACTTACAACACATATGGAAAATAGACCAAACATACCTAAAAAACTTATGGATACAATGGAAACAAAATTACCTCACATATCTTAGGGACAAACAACCACAACCGATACCAAATAATTACCATACAAATGACGATTTACCAAAAATCGGAGATTTAGTACACGTCATTGACGTCGCATCCACACCCAACAAACCACAACTTGCAGTAATTAAAGAATTACATAAATCCCCAGACCAAATTATAAGATCAGCCTCCATTATGTTTCCAAACGGAACACTTACCACCAGACCCCTTAAATATTTAGCACCATTAGAGCTAAATTCTCAAGCCGCCTTGCAACATCCACACACAAAAGTAGTGGCTCAAAAAACATAACATCTACGAGTTATCATAAATAATTCGTAGCTCAGACCGTCTTTAGGAGAATCTACTCTGGGTAGACTTATAAACAAAACAGACCAAGTTTGCAACCAGAGGACCCACTGTGGAACCAATATAAAGATTGGAGAAGCAGGTGACATGTAACAAACCAACAATATAAACACTAGCCAACCATCTTTTATCCTCACAGAAGGAAAAACGATGCAGTTGACGTGTTTATTAACAAACAATGATTATATAAAATAATGCATTTTATTCTTTTCACAGAATCACAAATATACCTGAAAGAACGAGACAAACCAGAATAGAATAACATCAGAAGCATGACGCCGAACACGAATCATCATACAAGAAACTAGCTGTGATCATAGAACTTCAAACTGGAAACTAACTGTGATAATAGACCTTCAAACAACAAGAGAAGAAGGCAGATCTCAACATTTACCAATATATTAAATAAATTTAACAAATAAACGTTCCTTAAGCAAATTAAACATTCAAAATATGTGATACCAAACGTTCCTAAACCTTATATATTATTGTTTCCATAATTATTAAGCATTGTTATTTTGTATATAAAATAAACGAGTTTATAATTTGTATATTTTGTTATTTATTTATTATAACGTCAATAAACAATTCACAGACAACAAACACACTAACCATCACACAACAAACCTATCAATACAATACAAAAAAAAAAAAAAAAAAACAAACAAATTAAGACAAATAACAGACAATTCCTCGATGACTTCTACACGGAAGGGAAAATGGGATAGACTGAGACTTCCCCCCCCCAAGTATCGTGAACGACGGTGTCGTACACGATTCGATAACGATAATGTGATACAATATCGTTATCTCACTGACGTCATTGATCGACTCCATGACGTCAGGAGAACAAACCTATCAAAACGTTACCAACTTACACAAACACAGGCAACACAGACAAGTTCGTTACAAGAAATAAGGAACGATGTCATTCGGCTAATGGCGACGAACGGGAAACACCACGTTCTTTTATATTTGTCTCACTAAAGCTATTCATTAGTGGAATGAACGTATGACATATATATATATAGAATTGTGATGATGATGATGAAGAAAGAGATGAGGTGGGATTTCTGTTACAACAAATTTCAGACAACCAACGATTCTCTTGCAATATCTCTCGATAACTTTGATTCTATGGAGTGGAAATGCAAAGGAAATGAACTTACTTTAGTTGCAGAATTTCATTAATATTTTGAAAACAAAAAGCAGGAATGAAGCCAAAAGTTCATAGAATATTTAGCTAACATAAATTACAAACCTTGATGTCTCTATCCCAACCCAATTTCTCCTGATAACTTTGATTGTTTTGAAGGGAATAAGTCAATTAAGGAATACTACCTCTTCAGATGAATATTAATGACAATAATGACAGATACTACTCAATTCAACAGTTTTGGTGAGATTATATGAAATGAATAATTAGGCCAGTAATCCACTTCTATATTTAGCAAGATCATAATAAAGTTAAGTGGGGCAATTTTTGTTCAGTTGTTTCCCATGAGCAATTACTGCAGTTACAACATAAATAAGGATCACAATCTATCACAATTATAGTTTTATCAAAATACCTTGTTTGAACATCACCATTTAGTTTCTTATAATATTCACTTGACTTAAATAAACACACTTCACAAGCCATTTTAATTTCATTAAAATCAAATTAATTCAAATAATTTCATGTGAAATTGCATTAAACTGTTGGTTGTTATCATTACAACTTCCTACCATCGAGATATCAGCCAAATTCTGTGACGTCATTTTAGATTTATCAATAGGTGTGACACCAAAACAATTATGTCGACTCCATCATATATATATATATATATACACACACATATATATATATATATATATATAATATCCTCAAAGGGAATAGGAAAAAAATCCAGTAATTTTGTTTTGTATTTCATTTGTGTTAGTGTAAATAGACAAAACAATGAGGATAATAAACCGAAGAAATACGAGAAAACTCCACAAGTTGATTTCCTGGGTTAAAATAAAATGTTATTCACAGTAGTAATACTCTTTTGTTTTGTTCGAAAAATTTGTCAGATCTCTGGACTCTCTCAGTCTTTTATTTGTTTAAACTATTCTGAACGTGTTTCATTCATGGTGATTTGATTAATATTTGCGTTGATTCATGAATTCATAATGATTTATCAGTTTAATTAATTGAAGTGAAGATTTAACGCGTTCAAAAACCTTGCTATAAGCTTCTTATTTTCTTTCAAATTAAACAATAATTCTTGAATACTTCCTTGTTAAATTTTAATTTAGCATGAAGAGATGAGTTACGACAGCAATATTAGTTTCTATCATGGTAAATTATCGAGAGAAGACGCTGAATCTCTGTTGAAAGGTATGTATTTACTGCTTGCTAATTATTTGTAAGAAGATACATTCATGTATTATAATTGAGCTAGAAGATAAGTTTTCAAATTAATTATTGACTTTGAATCTTCGATGTTTCTTAGCTGTCATTGTTGGATATTAATTAATAAGTTTGTAAATTATATTCTTTCTGTTGTTTTATAATTTTTAATTATTGCCTCTCGAAATTGATCAATCTATCGTGAATATGGTCATAATAATCCTATCACTCGTCTTCTAGAATCAGACCAAGAAGGAACTTTCCTGGTCAGAGACAGTAATTCATCAGCTGGTGATTATGTTTTATCTGTCCTAACTAATAATGAAGTTATTCACTATCAAATCCGGAAACACGAAGATGATGCCTTTTTTTCTATTGGTCAGTATTTGTTTCGAACCTCCTACTACTTTTATGAACGAAACATGCGATATATCGATTTAATTTCAGATGAACAAACAATATCACATGGCTTGGAAACTTTAATAGAATACTATCAAGAATCTAACCAAGGGATAGTAGCTTCTTTGAAGAATCCAATTATCAAAGACCCACCACCTCCAGACACTCGTCGTCATGGCCAAACAAATTTATTGCATAGAGCCACCAAAGAAGGTTATTCATCAGTGTTTTGTACGTTCGCAATCATCTTAGATGTATTATCATTACCGTTACCTTATGTATTTAGGAAACATTGAAATAGTTGTTGAACTACTGAAATCTGGCTATCGTAGCTTGGAGGCAAAAAACCAAGAAGGTCAGACTGCTGTTCATCTTGCTTGTCAATTGAGCCAGAATGATATTTTGGAGAAATTGATCGCAAGGGGTGCAAATGTTAACTGTCGTGATTCCGAAGGGAACACTCCACTTCATGTGAGAGAAACACTAATTCGATTTTAAGTCACCTTGGAATTTCCTTAAATACTTATAGCAATATTTTTTCTTTCAGTATGCATGTCATCGTAATTCTCCCCGAACAATTCAAATACTGGTAGAAAATGGTGGTGCTAACATACAAATGAGAAATACAAAAACTGGTGAGAATCGTATAAATTGTTTGTATTATTATTGTTTGATTGTGTTTTATTCAGTAATATTATAGGTGTTTTTGGGCGTATTATGTGTTTCAAAGGTTGGGTAGTTCTGCATGAAGCAGCAAGTAGAGGCTATATCGACTGCGTATTAACTTTATTATCTGCGGGTGCACCTTTGAATCCACGAACAAATCAGAATGAATTGCCCATTGATCTAGCACGTAGAAATGGTCATCAGGATTGTGCGAATATTCTGAGTTAGTGTTAATTAAGTCAAATTTACATTAAAAATTTCCGAGCTTCGCGATGAATTCTTTATTTCCTTAACTGTGTTTATTTTAGCTGAATACAGGAATCCGCTTCCAAAAACAAAGAAAAGTGATTGGTATCATGGTACTTTGAGGAGGAACCAATCTGTTGAAATACTTAAAAATTTTAGTGACAATGACGGTAGCTTCCTAGTAAGATACAGTATCCACAGTGGCTACGTTCTTACCATGTTATATCTTGAACAGGACTATCATTTTCAAATACAGGAACAGGTTAAATTAATTTTTTCGTTATCCTCTCATTAACTTGTATCACTTGTTTATCTATCCTAATTCTTCAATAGGACCAATATTATTTTATTGACGATGGACCATACCTGGATTCTCTGGAATATCTAATTGAACATTATATGACCATACCTGATGGTCTTCCTTGCAAATTACAAACGCCAGTTGCGCCAAAACCCAGTCCTCCTCTACCTGATTCACCGCATCCCAGTTCTGTTAGTACTTATTCTGGGAAAGAAAGCGTATTTTTATAATAGTATTATTTGTGCTTGTGTTGTTCTAAATTTTTATTCATTCTTTTCGTTAATTTTTAAATTTGTATTTAGTTTGCCACATTACCAAAATCATTTCCTAAAAAAACTGGTAAATTAAGCTCGTTGAATATGATCAATTTTTCGAATTTAAACATCCATCAAGCCAGCACGTTGCCTCTTCCTTCGAAGATTAAAGCCTCTCAGATTGTATTGCCGACATCTTCAAACTCTGAAGATAAAACAGAAAAATCAGAGGATAATGGTATTAACAATATTTTCTAAATTTATAAAATAAATTTTCCATTTAATCAAAAAAAAAAGTGCCATTTACCTTTTTTTTTTTTGAAATACCGTTTCAAATGTACAATGTGAATCCTAGTTAAATACAGATCAGTTTTCAGGCTATATACCACGAGATTATATAATTTTACGTGAAGTTATTGGTGAAGGAGAATTTGGATCAGTTAAACGTGGTATCTTACAGAATAGAGAAGGTTTTGAGGTAATGTTGGATTCGTATTCAGCGTGTTAACAATTATCAAAATAAAATTTAATTTACGAGACGCTTTAAAATCAGGAGGAAGTAGCAGTAAAAACATTGCATGTTGATAATGCTGATTCAAATCGAAAGGAATTTCTGCGGGAAGCGTCTGTTATGATGAAATTGAACCATGAATGCATTGTCAAGTTTATTGGCATCTGTACAGAACCAGAATTACTGATGGTAATGTTGCATGTTCACTTACACAGCTTCGACCCTAACTACAGTTAATTTAGTTTCTTTATGTCCTCAGATATTAGAATTAGTTCCCCTAGGATCGATTTTGCGTTATTTATTAGACTCGCCTAATTCAGTTAGCCCTACCTACGAGCTAATTATCTGGGCTTCTCAAATCGCTCGAGGTATTAATGTTTTTACTTTTCATTATAATTTTTCTTTTTTTCTAATTTTTTGTTTCGATTCTTCTTTTTTTAAATTATTATTCAAATTTTTTTTCATTCTGTAATTGGTTCGCTTGCAGGAATGGAATACTTGGAAAATCAGAGATTTGTGCACCGAGATTTAGCTGCTCGAAATATTCTTTTAGCCACTAAATTTCAAATTAAAATCACAGATTTCGGACTATCACGTACTTTGTGTAAAAAAGATTATTATCGTGCCACTGAAGGTGGTCGATGGCCCATCAAATGGTATGTAAAATTTTCGAAAGCAGTTGTTTCAACGAGTACATTGTAAATGGGATCTTATAATTTTTCAGGTACGCTCCCGAATCGTATAATTTTGGGACATTTTCTAGTGCCAGTGATGTTTGGAGTTTCGGCGTTACGTTGTGGGAAATGTATACATATGGGCAGCAACCATACGGAAAACTGAAAGGAAGTGAGGTATTGTGTAGTATTAAATTTTCTTTGTTTGATATGATGATGACGCGATTTTATCAGTTTCTTCAGATTGATTTTATTTACTTTTGCTTGAAATTTTACATTTTATTTAAATGAATAATGCTGAACAACTGAACTGAAAAGTGAACAAAGTTAAATTTTCCCTCTTGATAATTGCATGAGCTGAGCAGTTGAGAAAATTTTAGAAACAAACTACTACTCTCCTATCATACTGGCAAACTTCTGAAAAATTTGTTCCTCATCTTAATTTTTTAATTTAAGTCTCCGTGACGGTCAAATGAATGAAAAATTTATTATATTTTCTTCGTGTTGATATTTTACTGAATAATTTTCTTCCATACTCAGGTGACCGATTTAATTGACAAAGGAGAACGTCTTCACCAGCCGAGAAAGTGTCCTGACGACATTTATGAAATCATGTGTCAGTGTTGGCAGTACAGTGCCGTGAATAGACCAACTTTTTCAGAATTAGTTGAGAAATTTAAGTGCCCAGAATATATGAATGTTAAAGAATTGATCAATAGTTGAGTATTTTTTTTTCTGTTTAATCATATTGATTGTTATATTAAGTACCCTACCTTATCTTTATGCAACGTTAATTATTCTAGTCACTGTAGCATGCAATTTTATTCGGACGACATAACAAATGTCATTTTTTTAAATTAGTTATTGCCAATCAATGATCAAATTGAAGTATTGTGTTTTTTTCTTTTTTTTTTTACTCAATTTGTATTATTTTTATTTTATTTTAAGAATGGGAGAAAACGTTATCGATACCAATTATCAAATCTTAGAAACTAGTTTACCTTAAATTTTATTGATTTGTACTATTTTAATATTTTTACCAATTATGTTTTACTCCAAAAATTAAAATATACTTGTATTTTTTACCGAAATTTCTCAAATAATGGTGCACTATCTTACATTTGCGATACGGTAATTAATTAACGCAAGGACAGATGATCAAAATACAGAAATCATATCCTCAAATCTGATTTAGGCATAAAATGTAAAAATATGTTATTTAGAAGCTCGTCAAGTTAAAAGGTAGTTTTTATTAGATGTAATATTATAAAAGAGTCCTTCGTCAGCTATTTCTGTAGTAAAAATTCTTCATTTTAGTCAAAAAAATTGTTAAGAACCATTCGAATGAAAATAGACTTAGGGAATTTATGAAGTTCGGTTTTCAGTATTAACTATAATATGCTCAATAAGTTTAGAGTATAAATTCGACCTTTACTTTTATTTTTCTCTTGGAGTGAGAGGAACGCTGCAACTAAGGTGAAATCAAGCAATAAAATTGCTTAATAAAATTGTCGTTATATTTGTTTGATTATGACTCGCTCAAAAATATGACCACCATTGTCTCCATGATAAAATTTTAAGCCTCTGGTTCATATTTTTGAATAATAGAATGTATTTTGAAATACAAACAGATGTATTTTCAAACAACTGAACGTATCATGTAAAATTCCTTGTCTATTCTAATTTTTCATTTGTCACTAAAACAAAGAGTGATCATGCCTTCATAGTGACATTGCCATTGCAATAATCATTATTAATAAAGATGCTCAACGGACTCATGAAAATATTACCTATGCATTATTAGGATAGGAAAAATTACGAATTGTTTGGCTCAAAAGGGAGTTTTAAGCATTTACAATTTCCTACCGTAATGGGTCTTAGATTCTTTTACGTCTGCTGTTGTTAATTAAAAATCATTTTATCGATGCTCATTATTTCAATTAGGCTGTCATTTATCAATTTTGCCGAATTTGCATAGTAATGGTCCAATTTCGAATTTTCGAACCCCGAAAACTCAATCCCCTTTGCCCTCTCATGCGGGCGCGAATGAAAATATGAAATTCAAATTATTCTTGCGACCGCCATAAATATTTCTTATCAGTCAGGTTGAAGCAGAGATAAATTGCTTACGTGCTGCTTATTGCTTACATAGCTCAAACAGAACAGATAACAGGAGCCGTATTCATAAATTTCTTTGAATGCGTTGAGATAATAAACGTGGTAAATGAACGGGTGGAAAACGTAGATAATTAACGGATCTTCTACATGGTTAATGGTGAATTAAATGCGTATTATGAGTAAAATAAGTATTCAACAATTGGCTCATTTAGTACGAAACGTCAATCAACCTACTTTTTGTTTCTCAAAGGTACCTATCGAATCATCTTAATTTGTCACTTAATTTTTTCGGTAAATATGTTATTTATTGTATAATTAATAATTATTATATACATAAAAGTGTTTTCTATTTTTTTTCAATGTCAGCCAATCACTTCGAAAAGAATTTTTGTGATTAAACCAATGTTTTTCGTTAATGGTGCCCCTAAATAGTGAAACGATTTCTTTTTAGATCTAGAAACCTGATACCATTAGCTGATGATTATAAGTTAATTTTTTTTCTTTGTTATTCATTCGCCGTCGATCTGTTTTTCTTATTTTTACAAAAATTTCAAGTCGCTCGTTAGAATGTTCTGTATTTTTTCATGAGCCATTTCATTCTTGTTTTGTAATTTTGAGTTTCCATTTCTGGTTTTAAATTTTAGAATGTTTCCAGATGTTATTGAATCCAGCTCATTTTCTTCGTTTCATGTTCTTCTATGCTAGTGTTTGGAGCAGTCCTACAGTGATATCTGAATTACTATTTTTATTAGAAATTCTATTTTTTTACAGATTGTGCATACAAGAACGATGACTTGCTCACAAAAATTCGTCTATCCTTCTCCAAGACGAGATGATTCTATCGTAGATAATTATCATGGTGTCAAGGTGTATAGACATTTCATTTACGACTTATAAAGTAATGTATTTGAGAATAAGATAATCTATTAGATAACATTTTTAGATCCCTGACCCATATCGTTGGATGGAAGATCCGGATAGTGATGAAACAAAAAAGTTTGTTGATGAACAAAATGCCATAACTAAACCATACTTAGAACAATGCGGGGTTCGTTCAGATATTCAGGCACGGCTGACAAAACTGTGGAATTATCCCAAATATTCATGCCCATTTCAACGTGGAAATAAATATTATTTTTTCATGAATTCTGGTCTGCAAAACCAAAGGTTGTTAATTTGTATCCTCTTTTGTGTTTTTAATTTTCCTGATTCCATTCTCTTATTCCCTCTTAATGCCCACAGCGTTTTATATGTCCAAGATTCGCTTGATTCCGAACCGAGGGTATTCTTAGACCCGAATAAACTGAGCGAAGATGGAACAGTTGCCATTTCCAGATGGTCTTTTTCAGAAGATAATCAAATATTTGCATATGGTTTAAGTTCCTGTGGCTCTGATTGGTTTACTGTTCATTTCAAACACGTAGATGAAGGTCAGTTTTCTTACAGCTTGTATTGATTTTAGAAGAATTTTTGCATTCATAATATTTATTTCAGGTGATATATATCCTGAGAAACTCGAAAAAGTAAAATTTACTAGATTGGCATGGAGCCATGACAACAAGGGGTTATTTTATGGAGTAAGTAATGTTGTTCCCATAATTTTCCGCGGAGTTCCATTTTTTTATCGTCCAATTTATAATTTTTTTCCAGTGTTATCTCGATCAAGAAGGGAAAACAGACGGATCTGAAACTTTGAAAAACAAAAATCATAAGCTCTTCTATCACGTACTCGGTACATCACAATCTGAAGATATAGTTGTTGTCGAATTCCCTGATGAGCCTGAATATCTTACGTACGTTTCAAATAAAATATACATTTATGTTATATTTGATTAAAATTCTAAGTTATAAAAATTTGGTTGACATTTTTTTAGTGATTCGTGTGTCAGCGATTGTGGGAGATACGTTATAGTTATCCCTCAAAAAGCCGTCAAAAATAATTTAATTTATTTTAGCGATTTGAGCAAAACTGGCGGTAAAATTACTGGAAAATTAGATTTGGTTCCTGTTGTAACAGAATTTGAGGCAGATTATGAAGTAATTTATTTTCTAATCACAGTTTCTAAAAGTTTCGGGAATTTGTTATTGATTATCCTTCTATAATCTTCCTCAGTATATAACGAACACAGGTTCCGTTTGTATATTCAGAACAAACAAGGACGCTCCAAACTATAGACTCATTTTAATTGATTTTGAAAATCCAGCTCCGAGTGAATGGAAAGATCTTATTCAGAGTCATGAAGTAGATGTTTTGGAGTGGGCAGAGGCTGTGAATGGAGAATATTTAGTTTTAGGGTACATTCGCGATGTTAAAGTAATTATTATTTTTTATTTTAGATATTCTATCGATGAAAATCGGCTAAGTCTCGGGAATTTTTATTATTTCAGAGTGTTCTTCAATTGCATTCTCTAAAAACAGGTGAATTAGTGACAACGTTTCCTTTAGAAGTGGGTACTGTTGTTGGATTTTCTGGAGATCGAAAATATAAAGAAATATTCTACTTATTTTCCTCATTCTTGACTCCTGGTATAATTTTTTATTGTGATTTATCGCAACCCAAGATAGAACCAAAGGTAAATTATGATTGATTATTGTTATCGCTCAATGCGTCGTTTTATTTATTTTTTTTCACTTAGTAATTATTTTTACTTGTATTTATTTTATCGTTATTTTTCTTTTGAGTTGTTGAATGATACGAAGATTATTCCAGGTTTTCCGAGAAATTGAACTACCTGATTTTGATCGTGAAAAATTCACCACTCAACAAGTTTTTTATAAAAGCAAGGATGGAACTAAAATCCCTATGTTTATAGTGCATAAAAAAGTAAGTTTCTTGTGCTATCTCATTTTTAGGGCCATTTTTTTAGTAAATGATTGTGTAGTAGGTATATATTTTATTATTTTGGTAGAATTTGGTGAGAAACGGACAAAATCCCTGTCTGCTGTATGGTTATGGCGGATTTAATGTAAGTTTGTTACCCACTTTTAGCATCACGCGCCTGGCATTTATTGATAATCTAGATGGAATTTACGCTGTACCCAACATCAGAGGAGGAGGGTAAGGATTTTTATTTGTATTAGGCAGTGGCGTAGCCGAAGGGGGATTAGGAGGATAAATCCCTCGTCGGATTTTTTTAAAGCAGAATTTCTCGGTGTGAAACCATTATGCTTTCTAATTTCATGACAAAGAACGACGATTGGCTTGAAAATCGGAAATTAATATTCCAATATACAAAGAAAATTATTTTTTCCATTTATGAATTCTCCTCCCTTTCAAGATGAATCCTGCATACGGCCCTGGTTCAAAAGGTGAAGACCGAGACTTTAATTTACATTTTTTGGTCCACTCAGATGATTAACCAGAATTCGTCCGTGGTCACTTCCCCCATAAAAAAAGTTCTTGAAATTGGCCTCTGGGGGTGAGGGGAAAAGGTAGAAATTTTTTCTCATCAAATCCCCCTCTTAAGAAAATCCTAGCTACGCCATTGCTAGGAAGTGAAATTTGACTCGTGCAGCGTTGATGAAGCTTGTCATTATAATGACATTTCAGTGAATACGGAGAAAATTGGCATAAAGGTGGCCGTCTCGAAAATAAGCAAAACGTATTCGACGATTTTCAGGCTGCTGCGAAATATTTAATCGAAGAAAAATATACGAATGCTAAACATTTGATCGCAAATGGAGGGTCAAATGGTGGGCTTTTGGTGGCAGCTTGCGCAAATCAAAGACCTGATCTTTTTGGTGCAGTTGTTGCAAACGTTGGGTTAGTGACGCAAGAATTATTTCCATATAGTTCTTCGTAGAATTGTACCTGCTTAATGATCCAATTTAATTTTCACCAGCGTCTTAGATATGCTGCGATTTCATAAATTCACTATTGGATACTTCTGGGTTACCGACTACGGTTCTTCAGAGAATGAGAAAGATTTTCAAGTTTTATTGAAATACTCTCCGCTGCATAATATTAAAGTTCCTGATGATGAATCCGTAGAGGTAAGTTGTTGGAAAATTTGATTCAGCAATAATTTTATTTATTTATAAAAAAAAAAATTTCATCATATTCTAAGGTAAGCAAAAGTTCGTTTTCGCTATTTACTCATTTATTATGGATAGCGTAAACTGTCTTTTGCTCACCCTTGTATTTTGACTAAAACCTTTCCATTTTTTCTCCTTTTTCAGTATCCGTCGATATTGCTGTTGACTGCAGATCATGATGATAGAGTTGTGCCATCACATTCGCTTAAATTTATCGCTACTTTACAAAATACTTACAGAAATTACTCCATTCAAGTATGTAATGCTCACTTGTAGTTTTAAAACTTCTCTTTTGCTGCTAAATATATTTTATTCTTTGTTTTCTAGAAAAACCCTCTTCTGATAAAGATCGAAACCAAGGCAGGGCATGGTGGTGGAAAACCAACCACCAAAGTTGTAAGTACTGAGAAATTCTTGAAACATGTATCATGATTTTTATAGCGTTACAGGATCTTAATGTAGTGTCGACACGATTGACCCATCGATATAATCTGTTTTGGGTATTTCGTTGGAAATTAACGAAGTTCAACTCGACTACGTTGATGATCGTTACTACTACAGCCTTGGTTAAATTTGCAATAAAAGACAATCTCAAATACTTCGTATTGCATTTATAATTCTGGATACGCCGTCGTCTACCCCGCCCAATATGAGACGTAGGTCTCCTCCATTGGTTTCCATTCTTCCTAATTTTGAGCTGTCTAACCACACTGAGTACCCATTTTCTTCACTATCTCGTCTCCCAATCGAACTGATGGTCTCTCTCGGCTCCTCTTCTGATTGTATTCGCTGATCTTGCGTTAATTCATATGGGTTATGAAGACATTGATTTTTGAGAAAGATTACGCAAGGTCTGTGAGTAAACCAATATGTGTTTGTTTTTTTATGACTGGAACCTTTTATTCAGCGCTAAGATTTCTGGAATTAAATTTTTTGTTTTTTTGTTTTTGACGTAAATACATATTTCTTTAAGGTTGGTATCCTGCATAGTAGGGTTTAGAAAAATATGATTATTTTAAAGAAGTTGTTCCCTCTTTCAGTTTCCTTTTTTTCTCTCACTTCATTTTTGTCTTTCTCTATAACTTATTTGTTCCTTTTTGGCGTACTTCTTGTTTTCTTCGCAAAAATTAAATTCGTGGTTTCTTATCATTCGTTTTTCCTTTTTTTTTTTGTGGTAATTCTTTCTTTTTAACCATCTTAAAATAAAGGTTCTATGTTCATCGGGTATGTATATATATATATATACCTTTTTTTTATGTATGCACTTACACTGATTACTTAGCAACGGCCGAACTAATTTTGATGATTCAGCATTCATATTCCTGTGGTAGTCTTATTAAATTTTCTAGATAGGATCAATATTGGATTTGAATCGAATTCGACATTGCGAACTTAAATTTAAAATTCAACCAATTTTCGCAAAAATTGGTATTTTGGAGTGTTTTTGGTTACTGATTATGAATCCGCTGTTAGATTTTTAAAATTTAAAATTTCAGATCCAATATGATGGATTTGAAGTTCTAAATTAAACCAATCTGAATAAAACTGAGTAGATACGTAGGCTCCATTCTTTCATGTTTAGAAAATTGAAACTAAAAATTGAAAAATTATGAAACTTGGAAAGGAGTAAAATAAAGCCGACTTCATCTGTTTTTGATCGAGAATGTTGCAACGCCATCTTCTTTTTTTAAATAAAAATGTTTTAAGTCGGTACCAAATGATGTAACATCTTTACACAATTATTTTTTCCTTTATAGAGTTTTTTAGTTCATTTTTATTTTTACAAAAAGGGCTAATGAAGGATTTTTTTTTTCACATCTGATTCTTGATTTTTTTTGTTTGGAGAGATGTATTGTTAGTTCGTTGATATTAGTTAGTTTTCAATCGACTACTTTATTAACTCAATCTTCATCGGAATCTATATTTTTATTTTATTTTTCATTTTATTATAGATAGCATATGTTCATTGCGCCCTGGTACTCTACTAAATAATTAGATTTACTAGTTGATATCTCATTATTAAATAGAACAGTTTTGAATACGAAGGTTATGTAGTAATACAATACAAATCGATTCAAGCTCTCTAATCTCTGGAAGGGAACTTTTTATTTGAGTTTACTCAGCCGGTCGGGTCGGGAAATTTGACTTTTCTAAAAAAAGAAAACTATGGTATAGATGATGTCATCTAATGACGAATGAACGTTATAGAATTCTCCTTAAACATGTGAATGTTTTAGGTCTAGACAAGTTCTATGAAAAATTATAGTTCTCGATTCTATTTTCCAGTTTTAGTTCTGTGTCAGCTTTGTGACTCAAAAAATTGATACCTCGTATAACTTACGGTACCTGGATAGTGGATACGTGCATACTCACGTTGAACTCACGACTGTCAATTTTTTTTTTTGTCTTTTTCTTTTGCAACAGAAATATTGATATTTAGCGATGAAATTGAGACTTCTGGATTATAAATATATTTTTGACTTTTAATTTTATAATTTTTTTGTTTCTTGTTTTAGATTGAAGAATGGACTGACATACTGTCTTTTTTGGTTCAAACCTTAGGTCTTAAATTCCATTCATGATCGCTCAATCATCTTTTACTCTTTATATTTTTATTGAACTGTCTTGAAGTAGCTATTTGTATATGTGTTTACGTAATTTGATATTGTAGTCGGATGTTTTACCTCATTTCACAGTTTAAATTTGTTTTATCGGGATAGTCCTCGATTTATTTTATACGTAAAAAAAAAAAATAATGAGTGTAAATTTATTGTACCCAAAACAATTAATTTTTGTCTAATTTTCTATAATTAGTGAATTTTATTTTCATTTATTGGAGTTTTCTCATTTCTTTGTGAATTTGTTTTCTTTAATATTAATGTTTATAAGTTTGAATCACAAAATTGTTTTGTTTTTTCACTTCTTGTTTGCATATCTAATCACATTTTTGATGAAGATGAATAAAATAAGCTGGAATTTCCTCAGATAAAATCTTACGTTTTTTATAATCAGAAATGAAATTCCATATACTTTACTTTCAAATTCCACAAATGTTTCGAAAAAAAATATCGTTCATCTGATTGTTAGTAGATGCTGTATTTTGCTAACGTCCTTTATACTTTTTCAAAATAACTACATGATCAGTCTACAGAATGACTAGAAATTTCTTCGTAGTCATTTTGTACAAAATATATTTATTTTTTTTGAAGCAGTCTAATTGAATAGCTTGAAAATTTTAGGTAAAATTGAAACTTTCTGATAGCTTAAAATTGAAAATTATAATTATTGTTTAGAAAATTTGTTCATTTTTTTCTTTATTCGAATCGTTTTATTATTGGATTATTTTGACTATTGTGGCTTGAAGTTCGAGCTCTTGAGATGTTTTAAATTTCAATCCATCAAACTGTGAGCAGTTAGCAGACTACAGAATACGGTAAAAGTAGAATCAAATCTGTTTTTTAGTAAATTTTAGATGCTCTTGTTTGCCCTTGTTTTTATTTTTATTATTTTTACTTTTTTTTTGGAATATCAATACGCCTTTGAGCTTTGTAATGTAATGAATTAATGAGTATAATATATTAAACTACACCTCGTTAAAGCCTTCGAGACGTGTAATAATTTTGAATATAATCAACTCCTGTGTGGGCTGTTTGAACTACCCATTGATTTTCTCAAAACATGTTTTAGTTTGTTATATTGCCAACATTGATCTTTTCATTCTACATTTTTCACTTTTTGCTACGGTCCATCTCCATGATCTAGGCAATAATCCAGAGCTGTCAACAATACGGTGAAAGCCGGAAGCACACGGAAATTTAAGTCCCATACGTGCCATACCGTCGTACGGCAGGCTAGAGCCCTGTAGATATAAGTACAGCAATATGCCATTTAGTATCCACAATTTAATTCTTACCCTTTCATAATTTCAGCTTTATCTCAAGAATCAATCATACGATTTCAGCGAAATTTTCACAGAATTTTTAGCAAACATATTTTAATGTTTCACCAAAATTTCAGCTTTCTACAAGTCATGGTTCTCTTACAATGGCATTCCATAACTATGGTTGCATAGTTTTATTCCATAAAATTGTATATGATAAGGGGCTTATTTTTTGGCCCTTCAATCGGTTGGGCGAACGTAGATTTCAAGTAAAACTATGAAAAAGATGTATAAAATTAATTTAAAAAATTTAAAATCATAAAATTTCTCAAATTTAACATAAATATCAACGAATTTACTTATGATATGTTGGATACAAAATGGCGTATTGCTGGAATCATATCTGAAGGGCTTTAGTGAAAAAAGATGATTTCTGGTTAGATATGTCGGCGCTATATAGGCAAGAGAGGAGAGTGTACATTTTGAGGTATTTGGCTTTGTGATTATGTATGCTATCTTTTGAGGATGTATATATGATGGAGAAGACATAATAGTGGTTTTTATGTGGTACCTATGGATAACACTGCCCACACCATGTGTTTTCCTTTCTAAAAATTTGATTGGAGGAAAAAATCACCTTGTGCATTTGTTTATAAACATTGGCGTACAAATTACCTCATTCCTGAGAATCTGATTATTCTGATTGGTCAGTGTCAATTGATGTGGGGTAATTTATGCGCTAGTGTGCACGTGCTCGGTGTAGATGTTGATGACAATCAATCTCTTGTAAAACTGATGTGAGGCGTGCAGAATGAGGATCGAAAGAACTTGAGACTTTATTTTATTACGACATTTATTAGCAGACTGAAATATATTTCACAACTAAATTACGAAATGGCAAAGCACAGCATTATCAGTAAGCGAAAGTAGGGGAAGCAATTCGTAAGTGGAATGAACGTATGACATATATATATATAGAGAGTTGTGATGATGATGATGAAGAAGGAGATGGGGTGGGATTTCCGTTGCAACACCCCTCTGAAATTTTACCGGTTTGTATTCTTCATCGGTACGATCGCTGAAACTAAATAAAATACAAATTCAATTAACTGACAAAAATTATTACGATAATAAAAAATATTTAAAAACAAAAAGGATTATGGTAACATGGACGGAAATTAATTTTGGTGTACTGTGCTTCGAAAAAAATTTTTACAAGTAATATAAAGTATAATAATAACATGCAAAAAGTTTTGTATAATAATGAATAATAAATGAATAATAAAAAAAATATATATATATTATGTAACATATGATTCATTTGATCGTGTGCTGAAAGAAAAAATTCACGAACATGAAATACGAAAAAGAAAAAGAGAAAAAAAAATTAAATAGAAGAGAAAATTATCATGTTTGAGATATCGCTACATTTCAAACGTTACGTTGCATTTCTTATCTAAGTTGTATAACAGGCAACAATTTGTAGAATTAATATACGTTGCTCGCATATTCCATCTTTTGTGTGCAACTATTGTGTTCGAGGTGGTTTATTTTACGATAAGCAAATTGTTGGATTTATCTTAATTGCGGTCGTGTAATGTATTTTAATCTTTATTGTATGTATTGTTGAGGTTTTGCCTTTCTTCATTCGTGTGGGAATTTTTTGTATTTTTCTCTCACGCTTGTTGCAAATTGTATGAAGTTTTTATTATTAATATTATAGGGTTTTGACTCGCTCGATTTTGTATAGTTTTCATTGTTTGATTTTTCAAAAAGTTGAGTATCTTTTTTCAGCATGAAAATTCTAGTAAATGCCTTTTGTTAAGTACTTATTTGTGATTATTATGGGGTAATTTTTTCAGCAAAGTATTTCATGTTACAACTTTTATATGGACTTGGGACAACTTGTACTTGGAAGGAAATGATTTTTCTAATTTATATTTTTTGAAATAAACGAATTTTTATGTATTATATGTATATGTGTAAGATCGTTTGAAAATCTTACGAGAGAGTAAACGACTTGGATGAATTTAACTTTATTGAAAATACAGTAAATTCAAAAATGAAGTCGTTTCACATAGGAAAGTGTACAAAGTATGAAAACTAAAACAGAATTAAAGTGCATGAACTGGCGAACGTACGATGAATAAGAGCAAAAATGACTGTAACCTGTACGAGAAATGGACAATAGAGCGATAAGGAAGTGTTGAATAGACGATAAGCAGGAAAGGATAAGAAGATAAAGCGAAGAGAATCTTTTTATTTTACATCCCCCTTCCCCACTTGTTTAAGAGCAGGTTGAAGCGAGAATGCAAAGAAAAGGAGAGTGAAAAAGATATGAGGAAGATAAGGAAGCAGGTCACTGCCTTACAGGTTTTTTGTACGGTAACATTTTACTTGCATGGTATAAACGCGTACCTAAATGGCCATTGCCAAGCTTAATTTCAAATACATTATTCGAGATACAATTAACAATAGTATACGGTCCAATACGAACGTTGTCGAGCTTGTCTCGATTCAACTTGTTACCATTATCAATAAGTACAGAATCACCTATATTAAACTCAATCGCCGATTTATTTTTATCGTATAAACTCTTATTATACTCGTGATTGCGGAGAGTGTTCTGAAAGGCTAACTTGCAATCAGCGGTGAGATCAGGGGGAGAAATTAAACCGGATGGGACGATATCATCTGTGATACCAGACATGAGATATTGAGGAGTGAATTTAGTAACGCTATGCGGAGTTTTATTGTACTGACTAACGCATTGCACAGCGTTAGTAGTCCAACTCCTTTTAGGATTGGCATTTTCATCATGCTTTGCGCAGCAAAGCTAGTTCACCAGCGTCTGATTCAAACGTTCGTTCAAACCATTTGAAGATGGACTGTCCATCGCAGTATACACATGATGGATGCCTGACAAGAAACAGAAATTGCGGAATTCATCTGAGGTTAGACCCCTGTATTGATCTGTCAGAAGCGTACCTATCGGTTGACACTTCTGAACAGAATCAACCAGCGAGATCATATCCCTGGCAGACTGTCCCTTAGAACATAGAATGTATGCATATTGTGAAAAATGGTCGACTAAGATATGAAGGTACTTCACGGTTGAGTTATTACCTACAAAACCACCAATTGTATCTAGTGACATGATTTGGAAAGGTGCCGTAGCAGGGCCAAGGAAACCCATCTGGCCGCTTCGCTTACATCGACGAGACTTATTACAAGCGCAAACATGGCAAGATCTACAAAAATCACGAACATAATGGTATAAATTGGGAAAAGTGAATGCATTAATAATCGCTAATACATGTTGTGGCCCGACATGACCGTAAATAGAATGTACATCATGAGTTAACTTCTTACCGGATTCGTAATCTAAAAGTATCTTATAACAACCACGTACTTTGCGAAATTTAATATTTTGACAACTATATTTTCAAATTTGGTACGATCTAAAGATTTGGTCAGGATATCGGCCAATTGATTTTCCAAACTCACAGCTCTGAAATATATTATTTTTTCCTCAAGGACTTCCAAGATCGAGTAGTATTTTATCATAAGTGTTCTCGATTTCTTCTGACTTCCGCCCAAGCAAATTTTTTCTGTTGAAATATTGTCCTCCATTATATCTACAATTAATTTTTCTTTATAAATTTCGTAATTCATAAATTGTATTACCTTTATGGTATCTAAGGTGTCAAAAACTGCAATGATTTCTGCTGCAGTACTTGAGGAAGCGTGAATTGTTTGCTTAGAACAATTCCACTCCACCAAGTCTCCATTAGCAAATATCATAAAACCAGTTATTGACTTACCTTTTTCCAAATTATTAATATTTATATTCGTGTCATCTATCTGAGGTGCATACGAAGCATCTATACAAGCCTGTATACCATCTCCCTCTGATTTATATATTAAATTATAATTTTTTGTAGTATTGACATATCTAAATATTCGTCTTACAAAGTTTTTAAGGGTTTCATTGGAATTGTTTTGGAAATGGGAAAAGAAATTCACTGAAAATAGTATATCAGGTCTTGTAAATCTGGCTAAATATAACAGCCCTCCTATCATTGACCTGTATTCAGTATCGTCTCTACCATTTTCTATTTTATCTATTTTTAACCCCGTCACCATTGGAGTGTTAGTATTTTTCATTTCTGAAATACCAAATTTCTTTATCATTTTATCTATGTGCTTATTTTGGGATAGTATTATCATCTTATTTTCTATATTTCTATTTATTTCCAAGCCCACAAAGAATCTTGGGTTATTTATTATAGTGATTGTAAAGGATTTTTGAAGCTCCTCATTTATTTTTGTAATAGATAACTGTGAATTGGATGCAATTAATATGACATCCACATAACTCAAAAAATATTTTTTTTCACCACTTTCATCAATTATATATAAACATCTATCACTTTTAGTCCTTATAAATCCCATATCTTTTACTTTCGTGTCTAATAAGTCGTACCAGGATTTGCTAGATGTTTTCAATCCATAAATTGATTTTTTCAGTTCTAGTACTTGATTTGTATTAATATTTATTCCTTCAGATTTTCTTACGAAAATAGGCTTTATTATTGGAGAATTTAAATAAGCAGTTTTTACGTCATACTGGACGAGTATTAATTTTTCTCTATTTACTGTGGATAATAACCATCTTATGGTTCCTATGGATGCAACAGGGCCACGTGTTTCTGCAATGCCATATTCAGTTCTATCTTTAAATCCTCTTGCCACTAATCTAGCTTTTGGTTTTGGATTTCCAAATTCATCATATTTGATGGTGAAAATCCATCTTGTGTCTATAAGTTTCATGGCGATCATAGTCTAATATTTCCCAAACCTTCATGTCATCAAGAGAGTTGAATTTGTCATTAATAGCTTTGATCCAATCTTCTCTAAATGGATTTGTATCAATTTCAGCAAAATTTTTAGGGACATTATCTTCAATATATGTTTTATTATATTTTATATTAACATTCATTATAATGGGGTTAATTATACCCAAATCATATTCATAATTTGCTGGTTTTATCATGAGGGGTTTATCATTTATTTGTAGAGATTTAATATTTTGAGATTCATCAACTTTAACATCACAGGATATATACGATTTCGTGTCATATGGATCTCTAAGGCAATATCCAGTATTGGTATAGCCCATCATTATATTTTTCTCAGCCCTATGCGCTAATTTGGGGTCAATTTTATTTTTTAACTTTGATTTTGCTTTAGTAGCATTTTGCTTCCTTACTTCTATAGGTATATGTCTATAGGTTAATGAACCAAAGACTTTTAAATTTTTCAAATTTGGCTTCATTCCATAAAACAATTTGTAGGGTGTTTTATACCCTTCATTAGCCTTGGTTGGTGATCTATTCATGAGATAAGCTGAAGTAATTACAGCATAAGACCAATATTTTATATCAAGATTTGCATCAATGAGCATAGCCCTTACTCTCCTCATCAAAGTTTGATTTTGCCTTTTGGCAACACCATTTAACTCAGGTGAATAGGGTACTACATAATCTATTGTTATGCCAACCTCATTACAATAATTAATAATTTTTGCATCTATGTATTCCCTCACATTGTCACACCTAATTGTCCCTATTGGGTAATCCGGAAATTTATTTTTCATGGATATTATAATATTCTTAAATTCATTTGTTACCTGACTTTTATTAGCTATGGGCATAACAAAAGTGTATTTAGAGTAATGATCTATAAAAGTTAAAATGTATTTCTGATTGGCCAGCGAAGGTGTAAACAGACCCATAATATCAGATGATGCTATTTCCAATTTTCTTTTCGGTTTAGCCCTAATTCCATTGTGACCTAATCTCAAATTATTCGCAATGCAGCCTATTTGACAATTTTGAAAATCTTCATCCCTAAAGTTTAAATTTTCGGGAATGCCAATTGCTAAAGTTTTTAATTTCTGAATATATCTGGCATTCAAATGCCCAAGTCTCCTAGGTATTAATGTTTTTTTATAAATATTATTATTTATTGTTGTTTTTTTATTATCATTTTCTTTTTCATAATTATTTATTGGTATTTCTACATTCTCACCCCCCTGAGGTGGTTCACTATTATCATTATCTTCCTGAATTTCCAATTCTACAGTGAAATCCTCCCATTCATCATCTTCATTTTGAGTGACTGGAGCACATATTATATTTTGCTCGTTCTCATTAATATCATTTTTTATTAAATTATTTGTGACATTTATATTTATCGGGTCTATTTTCAATATTATAATATATATAGAAAATTCCTTCTCTTTTTTTGCAGTTATTATTATTTCTGCATTTTCTATAAAATAAATATTAGCAATATCCTTTTGCTGGTCAATATTAATTATCCCAGTATTAGTAATTTTAATTGCTGAAATGATATCTAGATTTAGATCGAGCACATAATGAACGTCATTCAACTCTATTAAAGACTGGGTTTTATTTAAATTTTTGACTATGATCACCATTTTACCTGTATGGGTTGCATATAAAAATGTATTTTTCCCTGCACATTGCAATTTGATTGGGGTTAAAAATTTTTTAACATCTACCAATTTATTCAAATCGGATGTCAGGTGTACCTCCACAGCCCAATCCAAAATTGTTTTATTGTTTAATTCTATATAATTAATTTCATCATCATTTTTTTTTTATTAATTCATTTAGCAACCATTCATTATATTATTACTAAGTCTTTTAATCATGTAGGACATTTTTATCTGCTGCTCCGTGGGCTCCTTTTTGTTTGTATTTGTTTGATTTGTGCTTGTTTTAGGGGGATAATTACCCTGATTATTATTATTAACATTCTTATTATTAACATATGTCTGTGTATTATTATTTCCACAATTTTGTGCAATGTGTCCAATTTGACCACATTTATAACACTTGGTACCATTTGGGTTGTAGTTTCTATTATTCCCACAATAACTGTTACCCCTATATTTTTTTATTTCCTCTATAGTTATTACCTCTATAATGTCCACTGCTATTATTTCCATTATTACCATTATTATGATTTTGATTGCTTTCGTTGTTATTATTATTACTATTACTGCCATTATTACCGTTATTACAGTTGCCATTCCTATAACCATTACCATTATTATTGCCCCTATAATTATTTCTACCTCTAAAATTCCCATTTCTTCCTCTGAAATTATTTCTATTATTATTATTATTATTGTATCTAAAATTATTATATTGTGAATTATTATTATTGCCATTTTGTTTTTTCATGGTCTATCACAAAATTTTTGATCAGAATCCTCCCTTAAAATTCTCTTAAAATTCTCTATATTTTTTTCATTCTTGGGTAGATTTTCAAATTGCATTTTTGCCAAGGCTTGCTCGTAGCATAAAGCCAATTGCAAATTTTCTAACTCCTCACTTTCAGTGACCTCTCTCCCACTATCACATACGTCGGTAACTAATTCATCCCATTTTTTCAAAAAACCTCTCATATTGCCTCCTGGTTGGAATCTAAATTCCATCCATTTGGCCTTTGCCATATTTGCCATGACTGATGTCTTTGTTCCATAAATAATATCCAGTTTTTTCAAGCATCATTATTGCAGTATTGCAATCCCTTATTTGTTTTGTGATGTCTTCGAAACTCTTCCAAGTACAAATGCCTTTGCATTGTCTTACATCTTACAATAATTTATCATCTCCTTATTAGATCTAAAATTTAAATTATCTAAATGATTAATGTATGTTTCCAAAAATTCATGATCCCCAAAGATATCATAATAACCAGCTCCTCTAATTTCTGAAATAATCATTCTGCGCCAGTCTAGGTTATATTTCCCATTAAAGACTTTTCTTAAGGGTGCCTATATCGGTTTGATTTTGATGGGGGATGACATTTCTTCTTCAATTTTTCGAAAACCTAACACACTGTTTTCTCTATCAACAATAGCTATATATTTTTTATTTTCAATTAATCTTTTTTCAATTTTGTTAATTAAATCTTGTTCTTTTTCGTACGTTTTTTCAATGTCCTTTTCGTTATTTTTATTTTTAATTATCTCAATATTCTCCAGTTTCTTATTATTTCATTAATTAATTATTATTAAAAAATCTATTCATAAATTTATTTTTGGATTCACTAGAACTATAGATCCTATTTGAAAAATAATTTGTTGATGATTCTAAAATTCTAATGTATTTGGTACTACTTATCTCCTCAATTCTTCCTGATATATTGATTACAAAAGATTCCAATATGATCTCTCCAGTATAATATTTATAAAATGGCAAATTATATGTTTCTAATTTCACGTCTATTACCTTTTCACCTTCAAACTTTTTTATTAATTCTTCTAGTTCCTCTTTCTCTATTCTATATTCACCAATTTTTCCTTCTAATAAATTAATTAAGGGGGACATATATTATTATTGGGCGATAAATATTTTTAACCTCAATTCAAACACAATAGTATTCTCACAAAAAATAATTATGCTACAATATATTTTACCTTTACAATGTTTGTCGATTTCTGTTGTGATGAGAAAAATTTATGTTTCTGAAGTTTCACTGATGCACCGTCGTACTTCCTGCTTGAATTTGGATTGGGTTGGCCAAAAAAAAATGGTCTTCGATGTGTTAGACTGCAGTTGAATCCTTGATGACGGGAGCAGGTTTCCTCTGGTTGTTCTTAGGATCTTTTTGGCAGTCCTTTCTGGATTAGGCGTTCGATGACTTCCAGGATTGGCCGTTATTAAGTCCAGAATGTTCAGCTTTAATTTTCAATTTTTTAAATTTTTTTTTTAATTTTTGAAATTAATTAAATTAAAATTTGAGTTTTTAATTCTCGAAGAACACGATAACTATGCTCATGTATTATTCACCAAAAAACATGAAAAATTTTCACACAACAGTAAATCAATTCAAAAAATATTAAGTCTGCATTTATTTCAAAATTTTACAAGTCTCTCCTCAAAGTTCTACCACAGCATTATCAGTAAGTGAAAGGTAGGAGAAGCAATTCGTAAGTGGAATGAACGTATGACATATGTATATATAGAGTTGTGATGATGATGATGAAGAAGGAGATGAGGTGGGATTTCCATTACAACAAACACAGCATCATGTCGTCTCCATTTTATATATATATATATATATATATATACCTTCAAATATTCTATCCTCGTGAATTTAAGGGATATTTTTTATCAGATGTATTCTAAGTTAGTAAACTCAAACAAAATGTTGAAAATACGCAGAAAATATGCTAGGGTTGCTACTTTTTTAAGTGCATGTCTTGACACTAAAAACTGTTGGATACGATTCCCTCACTACATCACGAACACGGGACATCACATTGACTAACACTGTATGTAACATACTTTTACATTTACTCGTTTTACATGTGGCGACACTGATCGCCAATATAATATTCTTTCCACCACTGCTCGACGGAGAATGTTCTCCGCTCATCAGTCGTTGTACTAACGTTGTGAATAAACATTTTTCAAAATGGAAGTCCGTACTTATCTTTTCTGTGTAAAGTAACTAATCCTCACCTCAATAAAAACTACATTGGTTTTACAGAACTTCACTGGTCCAGTCTTTGACACAAGCGTCTAGGGACACCGTAGGGTAAATTTTTTCAGGTGGTTTCGAAATTGTTCGGAACATTTCGTTTGACTTAGTTTTCAAAGTTATTTTGTGTTTTTATTGAAATTTGAAATTATTTAGAATTTTTGTAAAAAAAACTATTTATTTGTAGAGGCTGTATTTTTTTTTCAATATATTTTTTTAAAGCAAGCATCTGAAAAATTTTTAAGTTGTGAATAAA
Source organism: Ericerus pela (assembly GCA_011428145.1). NCBI lineage: Eukaryota > Metazoa > Arthropoda > Insecta > Hemiptera > Coccidae > Ericerus > Ericerus pela. The sequence goes on from WOFM01000670.1 coordinate 33,387, forward strand.
AAACACTGAATGACACTGTAAAGAAGAACGAAGTGTAGTATTCATGAGAACATGTTCGAATAAACCACCAGAAAAACTTCATTTATCCTTTGAAAATATTAAAAAAAAATCAGAGTCAACTTTATTTATTCAATTTAACATGAATGCAAAGAAAACAAAACAGAAAAGAACATTACTTATTTTCTAAATGACGATCGTATGCACAGGAAGTATTGCAGGAAAAACAGTACAGAAAACATTGGATTTTACTTCAATGTTTTTGAATTTTTTTTACACTGGTAGGCCTACTAATGGAATGAATGTTTTCAATGTGCCTGAGTACATGATGTTTTTTACCAAAAGAAGTTTGACATAGGTCGCAGATGAATTGCGATTTGGAATTCATATTTAAAAACATCAAAAATTAAACAATTAGGTAACCCATTTTCCAACTACCATTATTATCAATAAACTAACAAACAAAACAAACAAAAATCCCAAGTCAAACGAAGTGTTCCGACCAATTCCGAAACTACCAGAAAAAAATTTACCCTAGGTGTCCCTAGACGCTTGTGTCTTTGACTATACATACTAGTATGGACTGCATGTATAGCTGTTGGTGGGATAAGAAGGAAAGCGTCATTTCAACAATTTACAAATAAGTCGCAAGTCGGTAATTTCGGGTGCAAATTTGAGTGCTAATATGCGGTAATATTGTTTTCATATGTTGGCAACCCTGCAATAATCTGTGCTGTGCTCAAGACTATTCTAGCTTTGCTGCTGCCCTTTAGTGCGTATAATAATTTAGGAATTGTTATCTCGCAGTGAACGTCATTTATGTCATCGTCTCATCGATTAAAAATGTATCTTTGTCTATGCCGTTCGAATAACTATTACCGTAATTATTTATATAAATGAATTTAAAGTACGTGTTATGTGCCAGTGATAGTTAATTTGACGAACAATGCGTGAATTTAAAGTCGTCGTGTTGGGATCGGGCGGGGTTGGTAAAAGTGCTCTCACGGTTCAATTTGTTTCCGGGTGCTTTATGGAAAAATACGATCCGACCATCGAGGATTTTTACCGTAAAGAAATCGAAGTGGACAGTTCACCATGTGTATTAGAAATACTAGACACTGCTGGAACCGAGCAATTCGCCAGTATGCGAGACCTGTATATCAAGAACGGACAGGGTTTCGTCGTAGTTTATAGTCTAACGAATCATCAAACATTTCAAGATATAAAACCAATGAAAGAACTAATTACCCGAGTTAAAGGTTCCGAAAGAGTACCTATATTGCTCGTAGCAAATAAATCCGATCTTGAACATCAAAGAGAAGTGCCAACGATAGAAGGCAATACTTTAGCACAAATATGGGGTTGCCCATTTATCGAAGCCAGCGCTAAAAGTAAAGCTAATGTAAACGACGTTTTCGCAGAAATTGTTCGCGAAATGAATTACAGTAACGACAAAGAAAAGAAGAGTTACTGTTGTTGCGCCATTTTATAGTCGATTTCCCTGTATTTATTTGCGCTTTCACACATTCATCAGGGTTCAATACTTTTTCTCTTTTTTTTCTTGGTACGTATTCTATTTAATTAATGCAAATCTATTACTAGTGATAAGCGTCTATGGCACAATAATACTATCGAGTGTGCGATTGACTGGAAACCTTGAGTTAATATCATGTTGAAAACACTGATATCATAATAAATGAGTAATGACCGATGAGTGATGGTATTTTCGAAGGGAGAAAGGGAGAGATAATCAATTAACAATTAGTATTGTAATGGAAATTATTTGACGAATGTTAACGTCAATATGCATATGCGAATGCGAGTCGAAGTTTATTCGTCACGGTATCAGCTGGACGGATCTTTATTTGAAACTTCCCACAAACCAGATACCTCAACGCGTCGATTGTCTTCCTCTCGGTTCAATTCTAAAACAATGTCAACATTAATGATATGTCGTATTCTCGCATTATAAATGCCCGAATTCTTTACTGATAACGTCATCCCCTCATTTGTAATGTTTCAATGCCATAGGCGTTTTCAAAATCAGCTCTCAAACAATTAGCCTGTCGATATTGAAATTGAGAAATTCGGAAGTTGAAAGAAGTCGATACTAAAATCTACTAACACAGAAAATTTTATGCAGTTTACCTCTCTTGTTAAATTGATTGGTGTAATTATTGCTGTTCAGCTGGCTAAGTTTTGTTGTTGTTTTATTCTGAATCATTCGCATTACTTTGTCTACGAACATTTTTATTCTTAAACTAATCTCATCTGCACCTGTATCGTTATTGTCTCCGCTATTACTTGGCCGTTCAGCCCCCCAATTAGAAGTGCGAAAAATACATTTTTTCGTTACTATAAAAGTTCTTAAAAATGAAAAATAATCCAACTGGAGTCGACGTAAATTTTGACAAATTGGCGTTAGAATGATTTTCAGAAATTCGTATTCGACGTTCAAAGTCATGAATTTAGTTCTTTTGATTTGTAATGTTCATTTACTTCTTTGGTTTGTTGGGGTCATATTTAGCCTGAAACTGTGAAGATTATGACGGAAAAAATTGTCCGTGTGAATGGAGTTTCCTTGCTGACATGATGATGACTAATGTTAGCAAAATTGAATCAAAATAGTGAGTTTCTGAATTCCGGAAATGGTGTGCTCCTGAATGTTTTCTATGTCATCTGCTCAAAGGATGTATAACAAATGTGACCGCAAGTGATCCCAAATTCTGTCTCGTTTTCAGTCATCTTGGCCCTACTGTTAAGGATTTTTCGTTCAGTCAAATGTCTGATGGTGAATGTAGGCGGTAATGTGGTATTACGTTTGGTCGTAAAACGAACGTACTTTTCATGTCAAAAGAATAATATAATCGACAATCAGAAATTTCATTTGACTGCTTCGAAGCAGAAGGTAGGTATTTGAATTTTTTCATGATAACTCTGCTACAACTCTTTTCTTTTTCAGATGCTTGTTGGACTATTGCCACGGTTTTGACTCGGGGGTAGGGAAAAAAGAAGGAAAAGGTCACGTGATGTTTTTATCTCGAAAATGGTTTAAAAAGTGGTTCCTTAGTTTTTCGTACCATTAGCTCTCTGCTCAGCTGTCTCCTTGTAAATCTACATATTGCTTCGCAACGATATAATAATTATATGACTGTCCAATTGAATATTCACGTAGAGCTCCATTATTCTTCGTCTAACTGAAGTCATCTCTCTGCTTAATATTCCATTCGTGCATTCGTTCTTCCTTCGGCCGAACAGTTATCATTTCAGAATCTGCTTCATTCACTATTGCATTAATTTGTCTGTCGTCCGTAGAAACGTGTGTGTTTCGATACGATCGAGTTGTTAATTATTATTCGCTTTTTATTGAATTCATAATTTCCTTTCTCCAGTAGGTAAATGCAATCATTTATAAACATTCACCAAGTTTCAGTTCGCTAAACCTGTGTTTGGTTTTTGTTTTTGTTTTTTTTTCCTTCAATTAATCGTTATCTTGAGAAAATATTTTTGAGTTCAGATTATTCATTAATCGATTGTGATTTTTTTTTTCCCCTCGGAAATGAATGTATTTAATTTTTTCCTCTCCCATCAGCCGATTCAAACAATGTAATCTGTAACATTTAGTTGATTCTCATAGATGGGTGAAGGAGTTCGATCGAAATTTATCTCCAACTAACGGTGGACACTGATTGTCGATTGAAATTTGAAAAGATAATTTACTCGTCAGTCGGTCCTTCATTTTCGTATTTTGTATGGTCGTTTTTTCATTCTCCGAGCAATGTCTACATGTTGTAGTCTAATAGACTGATTCTGTTTGCATCGAAGTTGGCGTCCTGAGCGCTGATAGTTCACAATGGCGTTGGGGTGAGGAAATAATGACGCTGTCTCTTGTGAAGAAGAATTTTATTAGAAAACAAGCCGTGAACCTATCGCACAAAATTCATTATTTATCAGTTTGTGCCGCAGACATCTTGTAATATTTAGGTAACATTCGCACGACTCACCTTCTCGCCCTTTACTCTCTTTATCTTCATCGCGTAGAGAAAACCAGAAACATGTTGAAACCGATTGTTAATGTTACCACCCCCACTACTTTTCTGAAAAACTTTTGTATTGAAAAATTGACCCTTCTATAATGTCACTGCCCCTTATTCTGTTTAGATCCTCCATATTCGGAACAAAATTTTACCAACAAAATTTGAATGAAATTTAAATTCTTAATTTTTGAACTTCGATCCATACTTCGTTATTAAATTTTGAAAATAGTTTGGACCAAATTTGTGTACAATAGTTCGATGCACCGTTTGTTCAGATCAATTTTGGGTGCTGGAAATTGTTTCCAAACAATACGAAGAAATAAAAAATCCGAATTCGGGTCAAAGACTAAAGCAATAAATTGTTACATTCGGGAGAACAGTATGTGCAGTAAATTATCCTTTTATTTCTTCATACGTTATATTATTATGGGCCAGTGCACTGAAAAATAAACGATGTTTCTTAACTGTTTTGAGGGGATCCAGTTCGAGGCTGCGCATTAATAAAACATTGTTCTGTTGAATCCAATTCAGTAATTCTGAAAACTGTTCATTCATCTTCACCCGACAGTATGTTGTGTTTAAGAGACCCTAAACTGGAAAATAAAATTTCCAACTGGCCTCCACTATTTATTTCTATTTTCGTTGAAATCTATTCAGTATTCGCGCTTTTGATGAATCTGCAAAATCTACTTTCAACTTTATCTAATAAATGTAGGAAATAGTGTTCTTTCTTGAAGTTACAGTCAAGATTTACAGTGTCCCGAAAAGCGTGTATTTTGAGCAGCAAAAAAAAATAAATCCGTCAAAATTTGGTGGAAGGGTTGAAGTGAATTTTTGTGAACTACTTTTCCCACCCTTCTTTCTCCGTCTACGCTGACTTACTCAAAATTATTTTCCTTTTCGCTCAAAAAGTCTTTTTCAATCTTAACCAAATTATACGAGCCTCAAAAAATCAAAAACTGTTTTGTCGAAGTCACCTGATAATCTACTAAAAACTAGTTGGCAATTCTCCTATCACTGTCAGCTCTCGAAAACCTCTCTTCAGCCATAATCCTGAGCTTTTTTCGTTTAGAGCGAATTATTTAAATCGGATTCAAATTTTGAGGTACTATCCTGTAAACATGAGAGCGTAATTCGCTTGAACAATTCAGATATTTACAGAATAGCACTCCAAAATCTAAATGAGTTTCTCAGAAACCATTCTATACGAACGTAATTCTGATCTCGTTGTGTGCATTAGTTGAGCATATTTCCGCGTATGTTGCCTTTTGCAAGATGAATTGCTCTTAACTTCTTTTCGCTAAACGGAAACCTAATCAGTAGGAATAAGTATGTAGAAATACTTTAAAATTGTCTGACAATTAAATGTTTTCGAAGGTATCTTAATGAGGTCCGAGGTGGAAGAATGGCTGCTATATCTTTCACTTTGCGCACAAAAAGGTCGAAAATATTTCTAGAGCATTAATTCATTAATAATTTGATAACCTAAAACTAGAAAACATTATTTTTTGAAAACTTGTTTGTCTTATCCATGTGACGTGAATTTAAAATTTCTCTTAAATATCCGAGAATGTTAGTAGCCGTGAAATATAAATGACAAATTCCTTTTTGGAGGCAGTTATTTTTCTGTGTAAAGAAAAATCTCTGTTTCATTACTAAGTGAATGGCTGCCAAGGTCCGTCGAATGTAGTTTTGATGATTGGTTTAATCTTTGATCGTATAGGGGTGTAATCGAGGGTGTATGGATACCCAGGTAAACACGAAAGTCCTTGCCAACTTTCTAAAACTCTAAAATAAGCTTAGGTATCTGCATGTGTCCATTACGCTTTTTTACTTCTGTTTTTAGTCTGTTGGTTCTGCAAATCTAAGCTATCCTAAAAGTTATTTGTGAATCCAGTGAACTCCGAAATCGGCTTTGAGAACACACTTAGAAAGTAGAGATGTATCTTTCATTTGAACGAGTCATTTTAATGAATGGGTCGAACTAGCTCATGATTTAAAAATGAACTAGTTCAAATTTTAACATTCACATTACGACTAATTTAGATGATCATCATTCATCTCTGATGAACTGATTAGAACTAAGAACAAACCTGAACAAATAAATGAATCAAGAACATTTTGAAGAACTAATGAACTATCGATGATTGGACGATAGGATGATAGCAAACGAACTGAAATTTAAAATGTAAATTAATTTTGATAAGAGGAAAAAAATCAAAATTCTGAACGAACTATGAACTAGTTCAATTTGTTAAACAAGAACGATCGAAATTGATCGATCAATTGAACTAACATTCTTATCTTTACGAAAAAGTCCAACTGCGCATGTGCAGGAATTGTATGTTGATTTTGGGGTTCCAGAACGATGGCACGTTTTATTAACATTGGTAAGATAGGGCTACTGAGTATCCATACACCTATGTTATGATCGAAGGGTCTTATCTGTCGCTCGCATGTTTCAATTTTATCATCTGCTTACTTGTCATTTTCAAATCCCTAAATTGAAAAAAATATTCGCCTCATATACCAGCTGTATTTAGTTTGAGAAAGATATATCTGGTAATTTGAAATTTCAGCTATTGGGAAGTCCAGAACAAAAGAGTCTCCCTTTGGTGGCAGAAATTAGAAGTGCTGAAAGGGTGATCATGTATGTTTGATGACTGTTTTTAAGCACAAAACTAGCATTTTTGAAAGGAAATGTTTAATGTAAGAAATGAAATTTTTGATAACTGAAACATGATTTTGTTTCATTATTGTTACTAATATAATATGATTAAATTCTTAATTGTGTAAAAAATAACTTCAGAAGGAAAATATGAACGCTTTTTTCCTTATGGGAATTATCATTTAAAAAAATGTAAACAATCTCCATGAACACCCTTTCATAAGTGATAGCACTTGATGAGCACTAGCACTCCATTACTGTAACGAAATAATACTACATTTCAGTGTGAATTACATGTTGCCACATTTACACTATAAAACATGCAGTTATGACAAAACATTTTATAGTATACTTCATTTACTCATCTACTAAGTCTGTTGTTTCCTGTGTGTTAGCGTGTGGTGCTCACTGGGTAATACCTTTTTGATCTATAGAGCCGTGATCGAATCTTGCACAAGACAAACGTTTTTTATTTTTTGTTCAATATTATACAAGAATTTATTAAAAAAAAAAAATGACTCAAATGAATGAAATTTTGCTAAAAATAATAACTCTGTTTTTTAATTTATCTAAAATGGTTAAGCACCAAAATAATAGTTAACTTCATTTATTCATTAAGAATTAACGTTTTTAAACAAATTCAGTTCTTCCCCCCTCCCCCCCCCCCAAAAAAAAAAAAATAATAATAATAATAATAATAATTTATGGATTGTCTATACAGCTATATGAAAATAAATTGAAAACCATGAACTGTTGAACGGTAAATATTTTCTTCAACGACTATATTTATTTTGTGAGTTGTGGCGCACTTCTGTAAACCTCAGTCATTGTGGGTGGGAACAGTGAGGAAAACATGGGAAAAACAGGCAACATGTGATTTCCACTGAAAGGTAGTACAAATTCATTTTAGCCACTCCATCACCACTGTATTTCCCAATACTCGGTGCCGAATAAATTGAGCACAGATGTTCAAGGCACATTAATGCAACGTTGTTTCTCATTAGCCATTCAACATCTATATGTCGTTATCATTGGCCATTTAATATTTGTATGTCATATTGCTTGTCTTCTTCATAGCTCAACCTATTTGGAGGCGAGTATACCTATAGTGGTTCTCAAAGTTGGCATTAAAAAACGAAAATTCACGAACATTTCAGACCCGGCGCGTATAAAGCTTCTTCATACTGTGTGAAATATTGTTATCAACACATTCACTTCGAACGAATAGGAACCCAACTTCGTTTAGATAACTGTAGATAATGATCAACGACCATTGTATTATGGACAGTGCCGATTTTTGTGGAATACTATTGTTTTCATTGCCACTTCTTATTCGGAATATGTGAGTTATATTTTCGTTTCACATCGATCTTTGGAAAAATGAACGCTTATATTTTACGGTTTATTTTGTTTCGTTCTTTTCGTTTGAGCATAAATTCCAAAATATTTTACTTTTTTTATGTAGTTTTTCTGTGGAAATTTACTTATTAATTTCGTGCTCATGGAAGGACCCAGGGGTGGGGGTAAGTACGTTTTTCGTTTCATGATCCAAGTAAAATTTTGACACCATTTTTGAAGATTCGTGTGTATGTATGTATATGTGTAAAATCCTTTTTAATTCGGTATAGAACGTAATTTCTGTTCGATAGTCAGGAAATTTGAAGCGAACATTAGTACTAAGTCAAGGACGAGACCAATCGAATTTGGTGTGGATTGGTTTTATGGTACGTCAGTAGGTGCCATTGTGTTACATTTTTGGAAGTTTAATGATTCTAAAATGAGTAATTTTCTTCCAATAGTCGAAATATTTGAAATGAACATTCACTTGGAAATATTTTAACATGCTTTCAAATTTGGTTACGATTGAGTATATGGGTCATGCCCTGGGACTGTTCGAATAGCTGAACTCAAAGAATGTTGCAATTCTTCTCCAATAGTTACAATATTTGGTACTAATATTTCCTCTAACATAAATACTAGACCTAGCAATAAAGTTTTGGTTCCTATTGCTCAATTTGTTTCTAAATTATTAGTGAATTAGTATTATTTCCTATTTTACTTTGCAAACAAGACATTTGCAAATGACTCTGAAATGCGTAATTTTCAATCAATAGTTACAAATTTAAAACCGACGCTAATTTAACCCAATTTTAACTATTTTCAAATTTGATTGCAGTTGGTTTCACAGTTCATGTCCGCTGCTTGTTGGAAGAAACAACTGCTTGTTTACTTGGTAAATGTCATAATAAATTTTGGTCTGATGGTTGCAAAATTTATTACACGGATTACCTCCGATGCAAGGACCAGACCTGATTTTAGTTATGACTAATCATTTTGTTTCCTAGTAAGCAGCACATTGTCAAATTTTTCACTAAGCAAATGTAGGCAATTGTCTGCAACGACAAATTTTTCAAAAAAAAAAAAGAAGAAAGAAACAAAACAAATAACGACGTCTTTTTGGTGTAGAGTAGTTTTTTCTTCCAGTTGTGTGTCCTGGATTTTGTCTTACGTGAAGGGGGGATCACTTACAAAAAATTTTTTAATTACTCCGTTTGCAAATTTAACGGTAGTTACTAAACAGATCTTTAATACTCCTTAATATTACCTACATTACTGCCTACAGGTACCAACTTATAATATTTTCTCTAGTTTTTACCCAGTTTGCTTGCAAAGGGGGTGTTAAAATTGACTTCATGGAATGGTTAGGGGTGGAGATGATGAAAATTATCCGTTTCATGGGAAACGAAAACGATTGGTACCATTTTTTCATTTTGACCTAATTGTTTTTATTTATATATATATATATATGTATGTATGTATGTATGTATGTATGTATGTATGTATGGCCTAAAATTTTGTGTCCACGGTTCATGAAAAATCTACTTGGTGGATAGGGCTAAAATTTTTAAGAAAGACAGTTCTCTCATGTCGGAGCGAACTGAAAGAACTTTTTTGCCTATTGGTTAATTAGTTTCCGAGAAAACTGAAAAACAAAAAATTTCTAGAAAAGTCGTTTTTCCGGGATTCTGAGAAAATGACAAAACGGATCGGGCTGAAATTTTCACGATAAACTTTCCTTATGTTGGTACAAGTTTCTTAGAACTTTGGTGCTTATTAATTCAGTAGTTTCAGAGAAAACTGGAGAAGAAAAATTTCGTTTTTACAGTTTTGAGAAAACTACTAAATAGAAGGGGCTGAAATTTTTACGAAAGATAGCTATTGTATGGGAGCGTTTGATGCTCATCGGTTTAGTAGTTTTCGAGAAAACTGGAAACAAAAAATCTCCAAAAAAGAGGTTTTTACTCATAAAACATAGGTAGATCGATATTTTTGTTTAAGATAAGGATAATTATCATTAGTTTTTTGTAATTTCTTAATTTGAAACTAGCAATGAAATAACGATATATCGATAACTGTCGATATAAATATCGAACAACTGGGTTTTCTAGCAAAGCATTGCTACGCCAGAGTTTTTTTGTATCTAAAGACAACTCCTTCAAGGGTATGCCTGTGCTTTCTCCCATAAATGATGAGGAAAAGGCGGCCAAAGTAATTTCGCCTACAAGAGGCGGAGAGTTAAATGCCTCGCTGTAGTAGTTATACCGTTTGTTTTTTGGTGATTGGTTTTTTATTTTTTAAAGGGCATCAGTGAAATCTCTTGTTTTAAACACAATAATCCCTTCAAAAATTTAACTTTTCCCACCCTTATATCCTTCCCATTTACACCTTTTATCCAGAAACTTTATTCACTTATTTGCAAATAATCTGAATCCTCAATCAGCAATGCTACAGTTTCATTTGAGATAGATGCCTGTTGGAAGATTTTTGGATTCTAGTGTCATTTCTTCTACTGTTTACTGATTTTATTTTCTAGTCTTACAGTTCAAGATATTTTTCTTACTATCCTTTAAGGTTGATACAGAAGCTAGGTCTTATAAAAATTTGAATAATCAGTTATTACGCTTCAGTTATTTTAAAGAATACCTTGGAAAACCTACTTTTTCTAACGGAGTGAAGCTTCGCCAGAGTTTTTTCTTTTCTTTTTTTTACTCAATTATGAACTTATGAAATAATGGTACCCCTGTGCAATCTTTTCAAGCTTAAGCGTTTTCTGTTTTCACCGACTTGAATTTCGACCTTGTTGAGATTATTGGTAGTATTCCATCGTGATTCTGTGACAAGTTTTCAAGAATCTGAAACAAAAGTACCACATGTAGAGGATTTCGGAATGATGAATGAGGATTTTAGTGAAAGATGATCGATGACTTGACAGTGCTCGCAAATACCTTAAAATAATGTCCATAAATTATTAGAATTTTAATGGAAGTATTTTAGAATATTTATCGTTTTTAAGGTATATTTTTGCATATTTTTGCATGAATAATGTAACTTTATTTCGAGCGCTTGAAGTACATTGTATGCGTTTACCTTTTAGTGTGTATAAATCCGGACTGTAATTACCTTTTCAATGGTTCGTATATGGAAGTGTTTTGAAGGAAAGCATTTTTGTGAAAATTTTCTTTTCTTCTCTCTGGAGGCATTAAGAAGGGAAATGAGTTCAAAGTTTCCGAATAAATAGTCAAAATTTTATCATTAGAATAAGTTTACTGATAGCCGAGCAAGGATAAGTTGCGTCAAATGAATAAGTGGTTACAAAAAAGACTAGTTTTTTTTTTAATTTTATGGGATGAAGAATAAAACGTTACACGCCTCTCCTAATTAGTATTTAATTTTAATTTTTGTGATGTGTTGGGCTTGATTCATGTTTCCTGTGACTCAATTTGACTTGAGTCGTTTTCACGTATTTTAGTTTGCCAAATAGAAGAAATAATTGTTGCAATAATGTTTTTATCGTCTTCAATTACCCAATCCAATTTATTATTCTCTCTAAATTGCAACACATTAATGCAATTTATTATTCCACTTTCCCTGAAGTTTCGTATTCTTTTCATTTTAGGTAAATATGGCCAGAATTTTCGTAGAGCCCTCTTTAGAACCCTTTTCTAGCGCAGTGAACATAAATATGTGAGGAATGCATTACCCTGCAAAATTCTACGTACTGCGTCTCATTCAGAAATGTTACTGGAGAGGGAAAAGTGTTACTCGATGCATTTAGAATGGTAATTTTGTACTCCGGACAGTATTTTTTTCCCCCAGTAAACTTATGAGAAATTTCTTCTTTTTTTTTTTTTTACCTAGAGAGAGTAATTTTTTTCCCAACTCTGGAGACTGGAAAAATAATTCCCCTATATAACATGCACAATAACAAGAGTGGGCAGGATTCTTGATAAAAAACGGGATTCGAATCCTTTTTTGGGGCTAAAAAGGATTCGTGATTCGAATCACTTTTGAAAAAGCAATGTGATTCATGATTCGAATCATTTATTTACAAACAGTGGAACAACGAATCAGGAATCCTATTCCTGTACTAAGGAAATTCTCGAGAAATTCATGGAAATTTGGTTATTGTTGGAAAAAAAAATTTATGAATTTCATCCTTGTATAATTAAACTGCCTCTTCAGAGAACTTTTACCTTCCACTTTCCTAAATGAAATAGTTTTTTATCAAAAAGTACTCGAACGTTCAGAACTTTTTTCCCATATCAAGGTACAAACAGAATTATTTAGCGTTTGGGAAAGAGATTCGTGATTCATAGAAAAGTTATTCGTGCGAATCATTTAATTTTTGGACTAGAAGTATTTGTGATTCGGATTCGAATCATTTTTTTGAGGATTTTGCTCACTCTTGATAATAATTTTTAAACATTAATCAAATTTTCTGTCTAAACAATTTTATCCCGAATATTTTAGAGTAATTTCCATTTTTTGATAATTTTAAATTATCTGTTTCTAAGTTTCACAAATTTTTTCATGACTCTTAACAAAGCCAACTTCACTTGTCAAGCCATGAAGTAGAATAAAAATTGGTTCCTTCACACAGTTGCCAGGTTCACTTTTTTAGCATATATTCAAGCATAACTTAAGAAAAAATGACGAAAACGATCAGAAATTTATAACAAATTACATTTTTGGGAGTGTGGAATTTGAAAATCAACTTAAAAAACTGTAGTTCTGTTATAAATTGTTCCCTCGCTTATCAGTTTATGGCGTTGCGATTTTCACTTCAAAGCTTGATAAATGAAGTTGGCTTTGCTCTTAATAATCCTTCAGATTGATCTTAGCTCTCCCATTTGTAGTTTGCGTACTAAGATGAAATCTCCTCAAGCCTGTTCAGATTGTGTTTACTACGTAGGGTAAATGTGAGGTCACGTGGTGTGGAACTTCTACATTCCCCAGTGATGTTTCTGAATGCACCCCAGGTGGAGTGCTATAAAACCAATTGGTAATTGGTGTACAAGGTACTCGTTGATATAAGTTATGTGACCCAGCTTATGGTATAACACTATGCAGTTTTATTTTGATTACATTGCCAAAGGGGATAGAGATCCGCATGCTCTGTTCAAGTTAATTGATCGGTAAAAAGTGAACTTGAATCATAAAAAGAGTATTGCGAATGGAAAATCATAGAAAATGCGACCTAACTGACTTCTTTTCATGCTATGCCCCCCACTGCTGCCCAAAGTACTTGGCAAATTACAGTTTATACTTCACCGCACAATTTATCTGCGTAGCAATATCTATGTAGTTAGTGGTACATACTCTGCAGCATTTAAGGTAGTCAACTGTTTAAAGTTCTTCGTTCTTACCACGTAGCACACCTAGCGGAGTCAAGGAATGGTCCTGCACTGTGTCACTTAAGACGGTCCCACACAATGCGTGTATTCGGCGAACATTTGACATTTGTCTGCATTTGCGCATCATGTGGGAGAAATGCTAATGCGAATGTTTGGCATTGCCGAACATTTGGCAAACATTCGTCCAGGTTCTGGCAGTTATTGGTAAATAAGCACGAGTCAGAGGGATGATGAATATTCACATGTGAACAAATATTTGTAAATCGTAAAGTTTGTATATTCGTGGTGTAGTGTAGGAGCCGCAAAGCGGAGAGGCAAATGTTTAGGCCAAATATTCGCCGAATAACATTTTTCAAATACACGCGTTGTGTGGGACCGGCTTTACAGAACTGGAATTACACAAAGAAAATAAAAATTTCCAAACCTGTCTAGTCATTTTTCCAATCACGTATTTACTAAAACATTTTTCAGCAAAACTGGAATAAAAATCCCAAACGTGGCAAAAAAATTTAACAATTCAATCAACTTGCCTTGAAGTTCAATTTCAGCGTAGTTTTCAGTGACTTCAGTATTTTTTACGCCATATTTAATTAATTCGCGCATTATTGAACTGAAAAATGAATTGTTTGCGTACCGAAGAATCGTATTTCTCCGTATTTCTCCGTTACTTTCCGTGGTGTAGAATATGTTAAAAAATGTAGGATTTGAATAAGTGGAGGGGAGAAAGGGAGAAATAGTTGAGATAATTAATCCAGATGGGGACAAATCCCTTTTCGAAATACCGTTTTATATTTGTGAAAGAAGAATAAAAATTTAAAATAAAAAAACTTCTTTAGTTTTGGTCGAACACTGTTTATTTTCTCCTTTTCAAACTCTACCGTGACTTCTGTTTGTTTAACAGGTTTTTCGAGAAGTTGAACCAATTCTCACACGGCATACGTCTGAGTTTTTTCTTTTCTCTTTTTTTGTTTTAATTTTCTATTCGAAGATAGGAAACTTCTACTCTAAACCATCTTCTTGCTGCATATATAATGCTGGAATTCGGCCGATATGATGATGATGATGATGTTAATGATGTTAAAGTCATAGCAATGAATAGATTTTTATTCAGGAGAAATTATATTTAAAAGAATTCTTATGTGAATCACCTGAATACGTTTCTGCGAAATTGGTGCGACAAATCATCCAATTCCATTCATTCGTTGCAAGCATGTGTATTTTTTTATACGCTTTTATTTTTCTACTCATCATAGTAATCTAAGCAAATAAAAAATGAGAACATTTTCTTCTTCCGGAAAATTGTTGGGAGTAATCCACTAAACATCATATTAAAAATCCCACCTTCCCACTCTGTGGCTAATTTTTTTATGGGGATTTTAACCTCGTCAAAATTGATTTTCCAGAACACCTCGAAAATTAAGGACATGTGTTAAAAATTTTCAAACAACATTTTTTTATGACTTAATTTTCTACAAATTTGATTGTCATATATTTCTTCATTGAATCATCTTAAGCAGTCAAAAGCCACCTTAAAGTGAAGTACATTTTATTGATTCCATTAATTTTTTGTGATCGCATTAACTGACGTAATTTTCAGTCAATAAGGCTGAAATTCAGTATGTAGATACATTCTGTGCTACGGATTTACCCAATGAAGTTTTGTGCAAGTCAGACTTATGCCCCGTACGTAATATCCAATTTTGTGGGGTGTTTTGGCTATTTTTATTAACACTATAGAGGAAACAACATTATAACAATTTTTTTTAAATTTAGTACATATATGAATATTACAATGTAGAAGAACTTCGTTAATTTTGATTTTGATGGTTTCATTTGTTCTCTAGTTATTAGCCTTTTTGCGAGATGTATTCTGAACAAAGACAAACAATAAAAATCCTTTTTCTTTGGCTGATCATTGTTGAGAGTGTGGTCTCATAAACATCATATCAAAAACCCCCGCTCCTAATTTCTTGATCTAATTTGTTTAAGGCGGTTTAGATTCCCCTAAATTGATTTTACAGAAAAATCTCAAAAATTAGACTATGTATCTGAAAAATTTTAGGACAAAATATTTTCCTGACCCAGTTTACTACAAACCCACAAAATAGTTAAGAACTTCAGAAAAAATGAAACAGTCAAAGCCAAAATCTATGGGGTTCTACATTGCAATACCCACCTATGTAGAAAATTTTTTTTAAATTGTTAGAATCGTGCTCTCCCTGTAATGTTCAAAAAAATGATCAATATGTGGTAACATGTATGGCATACGTCCAATTTGCACCAAACTTGATGTGGTAAATCTTTGACATAGAATATATCTACTAGGGATGTATAGCTAAAGAAATCTTCTACAAGTGATCAAAAATGTGACAAACATCTCAACCATCATCATCATAAATGATTTCTCAACTTCGTTTACTTTATTGCACATGTGTTGTAGCTCGATAGTGTGTTTTTATTGTTATAAAGATGTCTGTTTTCACTGTGAAATATGCACAGCCAAAGCTGCGCAGAAAGTTAAACGAAGTGGACTTTTCATTGATGATGATGGTCGAAAGTCTTCTCTAAATTTACAAGTCATTTCACTCTCTGAAAAAGTAAATCTACCGAGTTTAGTTCCATAAATCACCACCTCAGTGCCATGTAGGATTGGTGTTCCCAGAATTTCCATTGAATTCCACTGAATCATGGTTATTGAAAATAACTGTGAGAGAACCAGTGCTTGTTGAGAACTGAAATTTTTTGAGAGATTGCCATATATTAGATCAACATTCTATGAAAATTTTGGTTATAATCGTACTTTGAGTTTTAGAGATATCGTTGAAATTGTGTCTGATTATGAGATTCAAATAACATGAATAAAATTTGGATGAAATCATACGTTTATCTGGTGAGATATCGCTAAAATTCTTCAAATAAAATAAATTCAGTAATCATATCATTTAAATCACACAGTTCAAACCGAATTCAAGTGATATTTCACCAATCAAATGTGTGATATCATCAAAATTTTCACAGATTCTTAAACTAATGCACCGCAATGATTCAGCAAAATTTCAGCTCAATCCTACGTTTATTTCCCAAGTATTCATTGAATTCATGTTATTTAAATCTCCTAATCAAACACAATTTCAGCGATATCTCCAAAACTAAACGTACGATTATAACCAAATTTTCACAGAATCTTAAGCTAAGATATGACAGTCTCTCAAAAAATTTTCAGCTCTACAAATTCTGGTTCTCTCATAAATATTTTTGTAACTATGATTCAGTGGAAGTCAATGGAAATTCTGCTAACACCAGAACAAAATGACGCTGCAGTGGCAAAATATGGAAGTAATTAGTGAGGGACAAGTTTTTTACTGATAAGACAGAGAATGACAAGATTTGTATATTCAATAAAAACTTTGTGATGGTCGAAGATCTTTGTCACATTTTTGTACCATAGCGCATAATATAAAAAGTTGGGCATCTCTTTAGCCATATGTCTCTGTTATCTACGCACTAAATTTCAGCCTTATCGACTGAAAATAGCAGCAGTTACCTATCGTGTTCATAAAAAATGCATGTATTCGATAAACGTACTTAATTTTGAAGGTATCTTTTGGGTGCTTGAGGTTGACTCTACGAAGAAATATGTGAGAATCAAATTTGTCGCTAGATGAGTCGGAAAAATGTTACACATAATGTCCCAAAGTTTTCGAGATTTCAGTGTAAAACCAATTTTGAAGGGGTTGAAACACACCTATAAAAACATTGGCCCCAAAGGTGGAGGGCTGGGATTTTTAATACGACCTTTAATAGACCACCATCGATAATTTTCCGATAAAATGAATTTGCTTCGAGTAAAATGTTTTTATTTTTCTCATATAAGTCTAATTCGCTTCGTCCGTAATCGTAGTGCATGGGCCCCCCCCCCCTACCCCGATATTCAATCATAAATTAACGTTATTGTAAAAAATTATGCGCTCGTGTGCCA
Source organism: Ericerus pela (assembly GCA_011428145.1). Lineage (NCBI taxonomy): Eukaryota > Metazoa > Arthropoda > Insecta > Hemiptera > Coccidae > Ericerus > Ericerus pela. The sequence goes on from WOFM01000670.1 coordinate 50,763, forward strand.
GCGTTACGGCTCGAGCTTGATGCGTTCGCACTTGCACATGGCAGTGTGCGAGCGAGTATTCGTCACCGAGAGTGAAGTGAACTGATGCGATATTTTTAGCAGCCAAGGCGATCGGCGCCATTAGAATTATCGTAATCGCGGTATACATTCTCTCTTCATCGGTTTCGTGAAAATGGAAGTCCGAGTCGCAATTCGTAAACGTATTTCACCCTGTAAAATGATGATTGCATTGGGAATGGATGGGCGAGTGTGCGACACATCCAGCTCTGTGTCGTCGTGCATTTTGAAAATCTCCATCGTCTATTCGTCCATTCGTGGTAGTGCGCGACCGTGGTTATCCGCTAGAATCGAGATTGTCATGTGTGATATTACGTACTGTAGGTATGTATGTCGTATACGCAATGAGCAGAAACTTTTCAGCATACATTTTCAGTTCGTTGATCCAATGAAAATTTTATTACTGGAGAATGCATCGTAAAAAGAAAAATAGAAAGAAAGAAAGAAAGAAAGAAAGAAAGAAAAAAAGAATGAATGGAAAAGAAGTAACTCCGTACATGAAAACAGAAAAAGTTCATTGTCTTTAAATTAATTTCACGAACGACGTTGAAAGGTCGAAGGCAGGAGGTTTCAGTTGTTGAGTTATTGTTGACCTTAGTGACACTGTTCCTCCGGTTTTGTTTCGATGTTTGCGTCTTCTTTTTTTTCTTTTTTTTTGTCCCCTTCCTGTCACCTGAAAACTAATGCCGAACGTATGTCGTCGATGTGTCGAATGCCCTTTTGATCGAAGGAATATGATATAAATTTTCTGCAAGATCGTAAAGTTGGTGCTGCTGGATTTAGGGTTGAAATTAAGAATCTCTTCGAAGTTCAAAATTTTTTCACGATTGCACGTGGCCAGATCAGCTTTAGTCTTCTGTTTTTTTGGGAAGAGGTTAGCTGTTTTAATTCTTTTTTTTTTTTTTTTTTCTCAAATTTAGTATGGGCCGTTTATTCAGAGCGGAGGATGGGTTGTTAGTTCGTTTCTTTTATTCATTTTATAAATTAATCCGAAAATTTGGCATGAATTTAGAGTGAAAATTTCGATAAGTATGATGGAAAAGTACTTCATTATTATGAATAACTGGAGAGTACGCGATGCTGCTACGCAGAATTAATTCACGGACTTACCGATATCATAAATAGGCGTATTCTTTGTGGCTAAAAATGCTGCTCTGAAAACTTTTAGTGGGGCTATTCCTATTTCACGTAACTACATGCGCCAATGAAAAGTACATTTGACTTGAATATTAGCAGAATAGCCCCATAAAAAACTTTTTAGAACAGCACTTTTTGACGAGGCAATCGCGAGAACACTTTTCCGAAGGTTTTGTGACGTCAGAGAGTGGTTGTTTCTAACCTGTTATAGATGTGTCCTGAGTGTGAAATCACTGAAATGGGAATCCTTATCAAACTGTCGTTGATGCTAACCTGTGTGAAGCACAGATCTTTTAAAATTAGATCGACAATCAATAGATCAAAAGATCGCGATCTTAGATCAATAGATCACTTCAAAAAAGTGATCTAATTTTAAGATCTAGATCCACATTTTTCAGATATTTTAGATCTTTAGATCTTCAAATTAGTTCGTTTATAATAACTTCAGTCAAGTACTTACACAAATTACTTAATTAAATAGTATATTATTGAAAATGAGTTAATAATTGGATCTGAAGTCAAAGTAGTTTCGTTCTAGTAGCCCACTTAGCAAACATTTCAATTTTGGGATTATGTACTGTTTTTCAGCATTGAGAACATACACATTCTATGCTTTCGAACACAATTCCAGGAAAACTGTAAGTGGTAGAAAGCTGAATTTTTCAGGAGACATGAAAATGAGTTATCTGAAGATTTCCTGAAAGTTTGGCTGAAATTGTACGTTTATTTTTTGAGATATTGCTGAAATTCTGTTAAAATCCTATGATTTTTAATAAGAATTCAATCAACTTTGGGAATATGAACTGAATATCAACGATATCTCAAGAAATAAACGTATGATGTCAGCTAAAATTTTAGGAAATCTTCAGATAACTCATTTTCATGTCTCCTGAAAATTTCAGTCTTATACCACTTACATTTTTTATGTAATTGCTTTCGATAACATTGATTTTGTATGATTTCAGTGATAAAAAACTGCTCATTATTCTGAAATAAATAGGGCTGTAGGCGCAATTTAGCAGAGGCTTTACATCCCAAATGATTCAAACTTATTGTTCTAGGTACTTCTAATTTTCTGTTTTTCTTTTTTTTTTCAGTTATTACATTATGGAAAGAGGTGATAAGGAGGAAATTGGGAAGCAGGAAACTATCCAATTGAAAAGATCGCGATCTAGATGGCCTTGTTAGATAGGTCTACAGATCGCAATATTGCTATAAGATCTGAAGATTGCGATCTAGATCTCTTTGATTGCAATTTCAACTGAATTTTCAATTTTAATCTTGCCGAAATGATAGAGTAATTCAGTTTGAATTATAGAATACTAGCTGTGCGTGGGCAGGATTCACATTTCACACTCAGGACACACCCATAACAGGCTAGAAACGACCACTCTCTGACGTCACAAAACCTTCAAAAAAGTGCCCTTGCGATTGCCTCGTCACTTTTTGCCATACATAATAAAGCTAATGTCCGATAGAAAATTGATTGAGAATAAATAATTAACAATATTTTACTTTAGAAAGAAACCTTTTATTAGAAACAGAATCAAATCATTATCATATTAATAATTAATCAAAACCAAAACTCAAAAGCATTCATTGTCTACATAAGTCATAGAAGGTGACGCCACATAGATTGGCAACTCAGAACAAAAACAAAAGAATCAAAGAATGAATCACAGTGAAGGAATGAATCACAGTGAACGTATATATGTTCAGTCTTCTGTCGCTCCCTTCTCATTGGTTGTAGTCGAAGAGCGGAAACTAATGACTAAATTAAACTTGAACGTAACAAAAAGATTAATAAAAATACAAAAACAGGAGGATCATGAGTAAACAGTCTTATTCATTTGTTCCCCAATCGTCAGCAGGTGAAACTGTAACAAATAAAATAATAATTACTTCAAGGAATGGGAAATAGAATTTTTGAACGAAACATTAGAAACTTTTCATAGCCCAAAGCTTTTGTAAACATATCAGCAAGCTGATTTTCATATTTAATCCATTTAATTATTAAATTTTTCTGTGCAACTTCAAAACGAATATAATGATAGCATAAATTTACTACATGCTTGAGGGATTGAGAATCTTCAGATTTTGCAACACTAATTGCTGCTGTATTATCTTCATAAAGGATTGGAACAGTATTTAAGTTAATCAATCTCTTACACATTTCCCTCAATGAAACTAATTCTTTAGCTGCTAGAGACATGGCTATAAATTCAGCCTCCATTGTTGACAATGCAACATGGGTTTGCTTTTTTAGTTCTCCAAAAAATTGGGTCACCAAACAGAGTCAGAATCAATCCTGTTGTAGATTTTCCTAATTCATCACTTGTGCCGAGAGAAGCATCAACAAAACATTCTATTTCATCAGTTTGACCTTCAAATTTTAAACCAAGATTTTTTGTTCCAGAAAGATATCGAAAAATTCTTTTTATTTCAAGCCAGTCATCCCAGTTATAATTTGATTGTTTTCTACTCAATTTATTTACAACAAACGTTAGATCTGGACGAGTTGCATTAGCTAGATATAAGAGACTCCCAATACATTGACAAAACGGTATATCTTTCAAATCAGAATCATTCTATTTTTCTATTTTTCTTTTAATACCTTTCCTTTCAGATTCATTAGTAACACATGGAGTTTTAACAGAATTGCAATCATCCATCTTAAATCTTTTTAATAATTTTTCAATAAACTTTCTTTGGTGTAGAAAAATTGAATTTGAAACAGGGTCTTTTAATAGTTCAATGCCAAGAAACTTTTTAAGTTCCTTTAAATCCACCATTTCAAAAGCCTTATTTAAATTAAATTTTAGATTTTTAATTTTATTTGTATTGTTTCCTACAATCAACAGATCATCAACGTAAAGTCCAACAATGACAAAACTTTTTAAATGTTTCCAAATAAATAAGCAAGATTGAAACGGGTAAGGTGTAAATCGTAATTTCATAATTTCAGATTTGAATTTTTCATACCAGTTCTTTGGACTAGTTTTTAGTCCATAAAGAGATCTTTGTAATTTACAGACATAATCATTTTTCAGATTTTCTTTTCCAATCATGCCATCAGGCAGGGACATATAAATCTCATCATCTAACTTACCATTTAGAAAAGCAGTTTTCACGTCCATTTGATGCATTTCTAATTTATATTTACAGGCAATAGATACAAGTAAACGATAATCTGCAAGTCTAATTACTGGAGCATAAGTCTCAGTACGATCATAAATATTTTTGTCTTGGAAACCACGGATTACTAATCTAGCTTTATAAATGACATTTTTATCTGGAGTTTCCTTTTTCTTAAACAACCATTTTGAAGTCAGAATATTTTTAGATGCTATATTATTTCTTTTTACTAGACACCAAGTATTTTTTTTATTAATCGAATTTAGTTCTTCTTGGATTGCATTTTTCCAATTTTCAGAGTCAGGGCGAGTTAGTGCTTCATTATAAGACAACGGATCATTTTCTAAATTTAAAATTTCTACAAAATCGTCATCAGTATTTTCAAAATAATCAACCCAATTAATTTCAGTAAGATTTATAGCTTCAATTAATTTGCTTGGCGAATCAGTGTTAGGAGAATCAGTTAATGGGTCTAAACAAAAATTATTTTCTTTTTCTCTCCCTTCCATTTCTAAAACGGATTTTTCTTTAGGTTTATTAAAAACATCGCCGTATACTTTATTGTCTATAAAATCTACATTTTTGCTTTTGAAACATTTTCCTGTCTCAGGTATAAAAATATTATAAGAATCTTCATTGCAACTTACTAAGAAACCTTTTGTTGTTCTTTCTTCAAATTTTGCCAAATTAGTATTTTTCAATATGTGTGCAAGACAACCAAAACGCCTAAAATATTTTACTGTACATGGTTTTTGAAGAAACTCAGTATATGGACATTTACCATCTAAAGCCTTCTTTGGTGTTTTATTATGCACATCCACTGCAAATTTAAGGGCCCATGCCCCCATATCTTTTGAGAACCCAGAGTCAAAAATTAAACATCTAATTATTCTATGTAAACTGAGATTTAATCTTTCAGCTGTTCCATTTAAATTTGGAGAATACGGTGGAACTGGGCTTAAAATTATTTTTTCCTTTTTAATTAAGTCTTTCATATTTTCAGTTAAGTATTCTGTCCCATTATCAAGACGAAATTCCCCTATAGAAGCATTTTGACCTTTTAATTTTCTAATGTCATCAAGAAGCTTAGAAACAGCTAAGTGGACAGTTGTTTTATCTGGCATCGGATATGCCCACACATATCGAGAAGCGTCATCAGTAAAAGTCACAATGTATTTATTTCCAAATTGAAAACTACTGGGAGAAATAGGACCCATTACATCAGTGTGAATCAATTTTAGTGGCTCAGTATTTTTAAAACGAACAGAAAGGCAACTTTTCTTTGTGGCTTTAGCCTGTATGCAAACTTCACAATTTTGGATATTATCATCAAATTTTACATCTTTTAATTCAGGGATATATTTAGAAGCAGTTTGTAAATACGTTTTTGAGACATGCCCTAATCTAATATGCCACATTAAGCCTTTATTTCCTTTTATATTTTTCAAAACTGAGGTGTCCATATTATTCGTCCTAGAAACTTCCTCAAAAGAGTTATTAGCTTTAATAGGGTCTATATCATTGTTACTAAAACTTTCTATATTCTCATTTTTCTTTTCCTTTTCTAAATTTTGGTGGTCTTGAGACCTAGCACAAGTGTCATCATGTTCAACGACACTCTTGTGCTCCTCCTTTTGCTCTATTTCATTGAGCGTCTTTTTAGCATAATTATGCTCCTCCTCTACATCAGCAGTTAAACTTTCGTCACAAATCTTATTTTGATGAAGCGAAACATGGAAGTTCTGTGAAAGCAAAACGGTGCTCCCTTCGTTTGAAACCAAAGTGTTATTTTTATTATTTTTTTGTTGATCAAGAAACGCAAACGAATTTGTGACGCCTTGGCCAAGGTTAGATTTTTTATGATTAGATGCAAACTTGCTGTGTAGACAATAATTAGAATCAGACGAATTTTTAGATTTTTCAAAATTCAGATACCAAAACCTACCATCATATGGACCCTCTTTTATTGTTTTATTTTGTTTTTCATCTATCAATTTTATTCCTTCTTTAGATAAACCTATGGTGACTCCTGAGTTGACTACTTTACTAGGCGAAAGAATATTCCTTATAATATCTGGAGCATACAGAACATTTTGTAATTTTATATTTTTACCATCTTCACCAGAAGCATTAAAAATACCAGTACTTTTTATTTTTATATTTACAGACTGATTTTTATTAGCACAACGAATTTCACCTCCCTCTATTTTATTTATTTTATTTAAAAACGAATCATCTTTTACTATATGCTCTGTAGCCCCGGAGTCACCAATAAATGTAATCATATTCAACTTACCATTAGTGTAATTTGATTCAGGTAGTTCAAACACGTGTCCATCAGCCTCGGACAACATGACAAATTTTTCTTTGCCGTCAACACCAGTCATTTTTACCTTTTTGTATGTGTTTTCTTTTTGTTGGCCTGGATTGCGAAAATTACGGCCTCGGGAACCAAAACCTCTACGATTATTTCTGCGAGACAAACGACCTCGAAATGAACCACAAAGTGACGGCTTTTCTATTCGACCAGATGGAAAACGAGCACCAAATGGAAATTGAACTGTCGGAGCTGTGCATTCTTTTGACGAGTGACTTCCCAATTTGCCACAATTATAGCAAATCCATCGGGGATTTGTGCATTCTTTTGCTGTATGATTAGGTTTTCCACAACGAAAGCAAACAATTTTCTTTACTGAAACACTTTGATTTGCTGTAGAAACAGTGGCAGTTAAGACAGACGCATTAGGATTTGATTCATTGATACGCGCTTTTGACTCCCGTTCAGTTGATTCAATATTCATTCCCAACTGAGTCATTTCTTTCATTGTGATGTTATTCTGTACATCGAAACGGCGACTACATTCAGGAAAACGATTTTTCATAGCAATGCAATAATTACCAACAATTCTCTCAGGTTCTAGTTTGACACCTGAAGAGAGCAAACGTTTTGTGTCATCTTGATAACGGTTTGTAAATTTTAAAACATCTTCTGCATCTGACATAACTATATTAGCCTACTGACGTTCAAGAGTCATTAGCATTGACATCAGATTAGGAAATCTCATCTCACGTATGCGAGCAAGCATTTCATAGGGCAATTTAATATCACACAAGCTTGTTTTATATGTATCATCAACTCGCGCTAACAAAAAAGTAGAGACAAAATGAATTCTACCTTTCGTTGCCTCATCTTCAGGGTCATAATTTATTTTACCATCTTTGTCAATTGGTTCTAAAAGCAAATCATTATATTTTAATGCAGCCAGCTCACCAGTAATCATACGATCCCAAACATCAAAATTCATTTCAGCAGTAAGTATCAAAGCTGGGTTGGCTGATAGTCGTAACAGTTCCTTTAGAGTGGATTCTTCTTTCGTTTTTTGTTGAAGCTGATCTAGCTGTTCTTGGATGCTTTTCATTTGCTCCGCCAACATTTTAATTTGTTCCTCCATTTTAAAATCAGATATAAACTTTAACAAAATAGAAATTTTATTTTACCCGGCGCCTCCACCACGATAGAAAATTGATTGAGAATAAATAATTAACAATATTTTACTTTAGAAAGAAACCTTTTATTAGAAACAGAATCAAATCATTATCATATTAATAATTAATCAAAACCAAAACTCAAAAGCATTCATCGTCTACATAAGTCATAGAACATAACGACGCCACATAGATTGGCAACTCAGAACAAAAACAAAAGAATCAAAGAATGAATCACAGTGAACGTATATATGTTCAGTCTTCTGTCGATGTCTCCAAATTATCAATAATCAGGTGCACAATGCAGAAAATAAACGATTTGGTGCTAGACTGAAATTGAAATATATATATATATATATATAGCCAACTATATCTATAACTGTGGTCACGTGATAACGTTACAGGGTGGTGTTTACAACGTATCTACAAAATTTATAGGCTACAAATTTCTATAAAACTCAATAAAATTCTGTAAGGCAATAATTTTTTTCTAGTTTTATAGACATCCTAAGAGGTAGCTATAAAACAAGATAAGTCAGGTTAAAGACGAGTTTTCAAAAAATACACTTTTATTTTATATAATTTGAAATTAGCTTTGTTGCCTTTGTTTGTTTAGAACGGATTTTGGATGCAATTCTGTAAATATAAAAATGTAACACTCTTTAATTGCCCTAATATTTACAAAATAGCACCGAATCATAGCTGATAACAACAAACTCAATAAAAACTATCTCAGTGGTCTAGTACCAAATTATATCATATTTTGTTGCATTAGTAATTGCAATAAAGACATATAATAAACCAAATGACCTCCATAAAACCTTTATAAACCGGTATTCCACAGATTATTTGTTGTTGTTGTTTTTGTTTTTCTGTGATTTTGATGTTTTTATTAGCGGTTTATAGCAGATATTGGAAGTAAAACAAAAACTTCCACTCTATCCAATTCACTCATCAAAAATGTTTTTGAACTCTGATATAAAACTTTTGATTCACTCTCAATTTTTGTAACTTCAAGTCAATCTAATTGAATCGATCTTAGCCTAATTAGCAAAATGATTCACTCTTATTGAATCATTTTTTTCTTTTTTTTTTTTTTTTTCAATATTTTGTGATTATAAATATTTAAAAGCTGATAGAAAAACAAACTGGGTTGAAAACTTGAAGGAGAAGAAAAGAAAAATGACCAATAAAAATCAAAATTGGAAAAAGGTAGAAAAGAAAACAACAAGCAGGCTTAAAGAAAATAGTTGAATGTGCTGATAAGTTGCTAATAAAAATCCAAAATACTTTGTCTTGAAAGAGCGAATGATTGCAAATTTTAAAGAATCTCTTGTTCACCCATCCATTCTTTTAGTGATTCACTCCCACTTTATCCTGATTCAATCTTGAAAGCGTTGATTGAATCCTACTCACTCCCTCACTCGCTCTCTAATGAAAAATGAAAAACTCCTTAGATTCAGTCCTCCACTTTCAATCGATCCAAACCCCTGATTTATAGAGAATGTTTGTAAACACTTGAAAATTTCTTTATAATTTATGGATACACCGTAAACACCTCCCAAAAGTAGCTTTTATCAGAAATATGCTGCTAGAGATGTCCAACGCTCTATATGCTCTGTTTAAAAATACTTGAAAGATAGAAAAGAAGCAATTTAAGTAAGTTGTACATTCTGCGCATCCAAAGCTATGCATATTTTATTGTGAAAATAAACATGTTCATACAAACAAACACACACACACGCACACGCACGCACGCACAATCAAACTACTACACATGCGTAGTAACAAATATTGGAATTTGAAATGTTCTATCTTTGACATATTTTTGATCGGGCATTGAATATCTCTTTAGTAGTATGTCTCTGGCTTTTGTATGTAAGACTAGAGACTACCCAATCCTGTCACGCAACAATAATTCACACACGCTTACATAAATGTGTCATTATTACCAGTGAACCAGGTTAGATCCATTTCATGAAATTTTTTTAAATAAAAGAGGATCAAATCACGGTGGTCCTGCTAAATTTTTTTCGAAATCAATGAAGTAGTTTTTAAGTTATCTTTGAATTAAAAACTGTTAGTTTTAAAGTAATATTTCTGCTAATTCCAGAAACAAAAAGTCATAGAAAAAAAATTTTTTAGTAAAAATATCTAACCAACTTAAAAAACAAAAAATAGTGGTAAAAAAATGAGTAAAAATATAATTGTTCTAAAATTCCTCTAGTAAGATATACTTGAATTCAATTATTTTTTTCAACAAATAGAACCTACTTTAGAAAAACACCAGTAAAACAGTAGGCTTTTTTTTTTTTTTTTTTTTTTTGTAAATGTAAATATAAATTTGTTACACGTGGCAGCGCTTAAGAAAAGATCCCGTTAAATTGGTTCTTCAGTTTTGGAGAAAAAAAAATCTGAATGGAATTTGCCGTTCATTATTGAGGTTCAGTACAAAATTAACTGATTCTCAGTGATTTGTCAGGTTGTATGATTTATAACTGGTTGATGCAAGTAACATATGCTCTGCAAACTTGCACAATCTTACATCAGCTGGGCTATTGCACAAATATAAGAATGTTATGTGAATTTGCGCCAAGTTTTACTCGAATATTTGTATTATAGCCCTCCTGGTGTAAGTCAGTGTAAGTTGATGTAGTTCCATCGAACAGAGCTGTAATAACTACAATGGTAGACAGCACTCAGCTATGTCTTATAAGTATTGTAAAATCCCTGTTTTTCTCATTTTCCAGTTTTTTAATGCAACTCTCCATTTATTGAGCCCTTCGATGGCAAGATTCATTGCATTGTTCTTTTAAAATTATGTGTTGGCATCACTATAGAATAATAAATTTTTTTCCCCTGGTTTCTGTCGTCCTTTACGTTTACCTGCTAATTGGTTGTCTACATTTTTAACAGCCGATGACCCAATGATTGACTTCCAGTGAAAAAGCTCTCATATTATCTATACAGAACAGTAATGCATCAATCCCCAAGTGTATTCGAGAAATGTAATGAATTTTTTTTGTTTTGCATCAAAACAATGTTTCCGGAAGAATCTTGACAGTAAATTCCAATATCTCTGCATATCTTTGTCTGCGAATTATCTGGTAAAGGTGAACAATGTCGTGAAAGTCACAGTCAGTTGTTCTTTTGAATTAGGTACGATGCAATGACAAATTAAATCTGAAAATTAAGTTTTACAATATCGATTGGCTCCTGAAGCAGCAATCTTATGTAGAAAGTGTAGGCGTGGAAAAATTTTGTAATCATTGAAGGAAAGAAATGAAAAATAAAATAAATAAATAAAAAAATTTAAGGATACGCTTTTATTTAACTTTGCACTCTAAAAAGTAGGAAAATAATTTTTCATGACCTACTTAGCTTATTTATTCATGTAACACAAAGTAAAAGTGTGGGGCAAACTTGACTCATCATCATATATTTTCTTCTTCGTACAAAAAGAAACTATTGTTGAAAAACTTTGAATATTAATATGAGTAACCTACAGACTTTGCTCAACTATCATTATAAATTAAAATTTATCTCCATGCTGACCCAATTCTTACAGTAACGTGTATTATCAGTCATTATTATTAATATCCAAATTATCAAACAACTAATCAACAACCTTCAAATTATTTGTTTAAGACCCTTTTTCAGAGGATAGTTCTGTCTACCTCCATCTACCAACCAGATTTGTATTCTAATTGAAATATTTCTTTTTTTTTGCCTCACGCTTTTATTTTGTGTTACAAGAATAAATAAGCTAAGTAGGTCATGAAAAATTATTTTCCTACTTTTTAAAGTGCAAAGTTAAATAAAAGCGTAATCTTAAATTTTTTTTTATTTTTTTTATTTTTGACTTTTTAGGAATAAAAAAATGTATAGGTAATTTGATGTACATCTTAATTTCAATAGTATTTTACATATAATTCACATTTAACATCTAGGCCCATATTCAAAAATGTCACTTTAACCTCCAACCGCTTAAACTTCACTTGAAAATGACTTTTATCACAATTTTGTATTGAAGAGTGTGGTAACATTTTATTTTTACATTAGAACTCTCATAAGAAATACAATGTTCCCACATTTTTAAGTAGTCGCTGTTAAATTAATCAGCATTCAGCGACAAATTGAAGAGACTTTGTAGATGAATTCTCTTCAATTTGTCACGAATTAATATCGATTCTTCGCCCTTAAATTAATTAGGATTCCGCGACAAATTGAAGAGAATTTAGCGAGGAATCGAAGCGAAATCATCTAGGTACAAATTCTTTTCTATTCGTCGCCGTTAAATTAATCAGCATTCAGCGACGAATTAAGGAGACTTCGTAGATGAATTCTCTTTGATTCGTCGCAATTTCTCTTCGATTTGTTGCAAATTCTCATCGATTCTTCGCCCTTAAAAAACATCAGAATTCCGTGACAAATTGAGAATTCAACGAGGAATTGAAGCAAATTCATCTAGGTAAAAATTATCTTCTATTCGTCACCGTTAAATTAATCAGTATTCCGCGTCAAATTGAAGAAAATTCATCTACAAATTCTCTTCTATTCGTCGCCATTAAATTAATCAGTATTCAGCGACAAATCGAAGAGACTTTGTAGATGAATTCTCTTCGATTTGTCGCAAATTCTCATCGATTCTTCGCCCGTAAATTAATAAGGATTCGGCGACGAATAGAAGAGAATTTGTCTATAAATTATCTTCTATTCTTCGCCCTTAAATTAATTAGGATTCCGCGACAAATTGAAGATAACTCAGTGAGGAATCGAAGCGAATTCATCTAGGTACAAATTCTCTTCTATTCGTCGCCGTTAAATTAATCAGCATTCAGCAACAAATTGAAGAGACTTCGTAGATAAATTCTCTTCGATTCATCGCAAATTCTCATCGATTCTTCACCCTTAAAAAAAATCAGGATTCCGTGACAAATCGAAGAGAATTCAGCGAGGAATCGAAGCAAATTCATCTAGGTACAAATTCTCTTCTTTTCATTGCCTTTAAATTACTCAGTATTCAGCGACAAATCAAAGAGAATTCTCTTCGAATTGTCGCAATTTCTCTTTGATTTGTTGCAAATTCTCATCGATTCTCCGCCCTTAAATTAATCAGGATTTAGCAACAAATAGATGAGAATTTGTCTACCAATTCTCTTCTATTCGTCGCCGTTAAATTATTCACCATTCAGCGACAAATCGAAGAGAATTCATCTACAAATTCTCTTCGATTTATCGCAATTTCTCTTCAATTTGTTACAAATTCTCTTCGATTTGTCGCGAATTCTGTTTGATTTTCGCCCTTAAATTAATCAGGATTTGGCCAGGAATTGAAGAGAATTCATCTAGGTACGAATTCTCTTCAATTCGTCACAGTTAAATTAATTAAGATTCAGCGACGAATTGAAGAGAATTCATCTACGAATTAAGGAATTCTCTTCAATTCGTCGAAACACAAGAAATCTTTACTTACTTCTCCCAATTATGACAATTAATGGTATTTTAAATTTTTCACGATCTGATAAGTAAATAAAAAAACTATTTCACAAAGAATTTGATAATGAAAAACACACACATCAAAATGAAAAAGGTCGTCGTCAAGTAGCGCTACCTGGGAACCGGCGCCCTGGAACTAAGCAAAGTGTGTTAAATAAAAGCGTATAAAAAAATATTTTGATTGAACCATCGCGCCAATGTTCGCCGGTAGATAAGATTAAATCAGGAAATTAATTAAATTAACGTTTAAAAAGGTAAAAGTTTGAGTTTGTGAAGTACATAACTTTTTGTGAGATTTATGAAAGAAAATACTACATATTCTCGTATTATAACTATGTTTCATGTGGCAAAAAGTGCCATATTTTAACTATAACTCTAAAATTTTCTGTTTGTGTCATTGAAAAGTGCGGCACTAAAATTTCGATGTGGCTGTTTGCCATGGCCGGCTAAAAAAAGTAAGAACCGAAAAATAACTTTTTTTTTGTAAAAAGCACGGATTATCCTGAATGCTGCTTTGGTGAGTAGGTTCTGACGAAAAGCTGAAGTTATTATACAAAATACGATGATAAACACGAGGGTGCTGATACTTATCGAAAATTTTAATGATTAAATTGATGATAATGAAAATTTAATTCATACTTAAATTGCAACCCGCACCAAGGGAACAAAAAATTGACATATTTGTGTGTGTGTGTGTGTATACATGTATGAATTTGAGTTATTAGTGTGCTAACATTTTCCCGAGGTCATGAAATGAAAAACATATCCACCCCAACCCTGGGGGCTAATACCGTACCAAGCGTAGTAAGTTGATTTTCTAAAGAAAACATATAGTTGAAAATTATTTTCACTATTTGGTAGAGAAAGCAAAAAGAGAAATTAATCAAATAGAGTTGAATGAGCCTAGCTTTTAGGTATAAGGGGGTCAGTGGTAACGTTATTTCGTTTCATTGCTTCGTTGCATTACCATTTTTAGTTTATTTCATTTTACTGGCTTCGTTGCATGATTGTTTTTAGTTTACTACCCAGCTCACAGAAGTTTCACCTCAAAAATTCACTTTTGAAAATCTCCGAAAGCACTTGATTGTTGGTTGTAATCCTCTTTAATGCTTCAGAATTCAAATAACAACAAAAAAAATAATCGTATTTTCACATGTGAAACTATTCAATCGAGTTTTCTTGCAATTTTAATGTACCATTGAGCGGGGCTGAATTTTCCTTTTAAAATGAGCTCCATATTGATGAAATTTATATAGCATATTTTGGAATAATTTGACTTTTTAGGTAATATTTTTGGCATATTTTAAAAGAATAAAAGCATTTTATAAGCGCATATTTTGTCTTTTTTAGAGCATAAAATTCTGATCCCTAATGATCACTAGCTTTTCAACGCTGTGTTGCCAATACATACAAGTTGAATGTTATTTTATACAGTAAGATGCTTATTTGTAAGTGGCGATTATGTATTAATTTAAAGCCATCGTATTGGTTAGTCGGCGTTTTCTTCAATATTTGTAAGGGATCATCTTATATTGGACGGAGTATTGTCCTATTCAGGTCTTTGTAAATCACTTATAACAAAAAGTTATAAAATTCTCTTTCAACTTTTTCCTTCCTTACCGAGCCACGATGTTTTGTCCGTAGGACATTCTCTTTCGAACAGATGAGCTCAAAAAAAAAGAAAATGTACAATTGAGTGAAAAAATTACTGTGGAGTGTTTGCCATACCACACACGTTGACGCGTGAGCATATTTAGATTCTATCGACGAATGGTGTTAATGGAAATTATAATTTGAGTACACTAATTAAAAAAAAAAAAGGTGAAGCTGGCCCCAATACAAAAACATACGAAGTTGACCGTGTTTCTAGTGTGGTATTCCAAGCTGAGAGAGGAAAAAAAAAAGCTCTATCATTTGTATTATTGTTAATATTTTTGTCTACCAAAATTAGCTTCAAGTTTGATGACCAATATGTTGTTAATTTTTTTTTTTTTTTTTTTTTTTCAGGTGTTTTCATTGTGATATAAAATGAAATTGGTCCATTATCTGATTGCATATCAACTCGCAATGAGCTCATTTTTTTTGTAATTATATCTTATTTTATACCAAAAAGAATGATAAATGCGAAAAAGTTGGGAATGTATTCTAAAAACTATATTATTATGTTCAACATTATTTATGCCACACGACGAAAACAATTTTTATTTTAAATTGTCGATAGTTTTTTTATCTCGCGTTTAAAACAAAAACGTTTCCATATTGTAGTTTTTTTTTTCTTTTTTCTTTTTTTTTCTTTTTTTTTCTTTTTTTCCTTCTCTACAATATCCAAATGCGTACGTGAATTTATACATACATTTATGTTTTTTCTCTATTTTTATTTTTTATTACTTTAATTTTTATTTTTGTGTGTGTGCCTGAATTTTTATTTTTAGTCATAATACAACGTGATATCTAAAAAAAATATCAAATTTTGTACATAATTTATAACACTTTTTTTAGATGTTTATTTGGAACATTTTATTTTTAAGAAATAATTTATACTTTTATGAATTAAAAAATTACATATACCTACTATATAATATCCTGAAAATTATGGATATTACGGAAATATGTGTGGAATAAATATATTAGATTTTTTCGCGCAAAATAAAAACTTCTGTGTGCTATGAAAGAAGTGAGCATTCAATTTTTTTTTCTTGTTTGTATTTGTATTAATTTTATTACTTTTTTTTTTTTTTTCAACTAAATTTTTCTTAAATCTTCCAGCCAAGAGCAATTATTTCCTCTTTTGTTTGTCTTTTCTATTATTAAGTTACCAATTTGAAAAATGGATTTTATCCCTACATTTATTTTTATTTTATTTTATTTTTTTTTGTTTGTTTAAGCGATGGGTTTATTCCTAAAAAATCACTTAGTGAAAAATGTTTCGTAGAATCTACTTAAAATTTATTCGCTTTAATTCCATTGAAATTCTTGAACAACGTTTCCAATTGCATCCACTAAGCATCTTCGTAGTGGTTCCAGCTCGTGGTATCTTTCACTTATTTACTCGATGTAGAGCATTAAATTCAGTTTGTGAATTGTATGTTAGTAAAATTTTTCAGTTAACCGCACTAAAATATGTATTTTTCCTTCCAAAAAAAAAAATCGCACTTTTGTCTTTCTACGTTTTGTTTTTCTTTCTTTTCCTGGAAGAACAAAAATGAACAAATATCATCGAAATAAATCTTTTTATCAGACTAGAAATTTTTTAGGAAAAGAAGGATTAGCTCGTCATTTTATATCTTGCGTCTTTATCCTTATTTTTACTTTTATTTTTAGAATAATGATTATTTATTTATTTACCGTTGAAATGAAAATTTCTTGGGATCGTTTGCTCTTGGTGTTTCTCGTTTGTAAGATTTTTTTTTTTGTTTAGATGTTATTGCTTTTTCGAAACCTATTCGAATTATTTTTAAGCTTCGATTTTTTTTTACCGTTGCAGTTTGTATTTTCTTTGTATAAAATATACGCTACCCTTTATTGTATCATAATTTTATTAAAATGTAATTGTGCGTATGCTACTTTTCTTTTCGTTTCTTTTGCAACCTGAAAAGTTCATACGATTTGCTACTTCCATCACTGTCTTGCTGAAAAATTATCGTTCGTAGGTTATATACCTTCTAACTTATTCATATTATTGAGTGTAGTTAAATGCCATTTTTTTTCTTTAATCTTTTTTTTTCCTACAAATTTTGTATACATAGCCAATTTTTTAAACGAAATTTGTATTTTTCGATGTTTATGAAGTTTGTAACATTTTAACAAATGGATGGTCGAGTTCATGCATTTTTTTTTTTAATTGTGTTGTCTGTTACTGTTGCTATATACTTATCTATTTTATATTTTGTACATCATTCAAAAATAAAATAACTTGTAATACGGAATATTTTTTTTAGTCATCAATCAACGTCAATACATAATTTCCATTTGAAAATGACTTTGAAAAATTAAGTGATAAGAATCAAGACGATAATAGAATATTAGAAATAAACAACAAACGGGATCTAGCGGAATTTTGTTACCCTAGCCCTTATTAGTTATGTTATTCATTATCTTTTAAAAGGCTTTCTGTTTTTAGTTCACGGAGTCGTCTGTTTTGTTTTCATTGTTGTAATTGTTTATTGGTCTGTTGTAAAAACCTATTGTTTGGGAAATGAAAAAGATTGACAAAAAATTTATTATGAAACACTTAACTCTAAACAATGACAAAGTGATCCTAAAATTATCCAATATTTTTAAAAAGTTGGAAATTCATACAATATTACAATCAGTATTGTAAAAAACAATAAAACTACCACCATTACCCTGAATACTAATGCCTTATACAGATTTATTTCGACAAAAATCATGTTTGAAAAATAGTAGTGGAAAAAACGATTCACCTGCTACAATACCTCAATTTCAAGAATTCACTGAAGAATATTTCAGTACACCTATTTTACTTTTCGTAAGTGAATCAATAACTCTGAAAGTAAACACCATTTTGTTAAAATTTTATTGTAGAGAACTGGGCCTCAAGCAAAGTAATAAAATACAAGAAAGAAAATAATTTAAATGAAAAATTTTGAGGGTACCACAAATGATATTCCATCAACATTCAGTCAACCTAACTATACAAATGGTCGCAACCATGCAATTCCGTTTTTCGACACAAACTTTCACCGACAACAAAAAATTTGTTTCTATTTAGTACCGGGATATCTGGGATTAATGATAATGAATTTATAAGAATACCATCACAGCAGAAACTCTTAGTTACAACTTTCCGAATTTTGAAACCATAACAATTGCTTAAAAAATTAATAATGAAGAACGAGAGAAATTGTATTCTAGTTCCCAATACCTAAAAATTCAACCAGCCACAGTCAACATATCTTGGTTTCAGAATCATCAATCGCTTGTGAACCAGACAAAACAAACTTCCCCTTCATTTATACAGAATTAACTCGAAGCTGAATCCATATTTTCCTCATCTTTTTCCCACTCTGTGTAGAATGTATCTCTTCTCATCACGTTATAGTAAATTATTCACAATAAATAATAAAATACTCAAAAATTCGATCCGAAGTCGCCATATAATTTTCATTAAATCAAACAAAATTTATAAAAAATTATTTTCTCCATCAAATTAACCTTTCATCTGGATAAGTGATTAACCCAAAATACCACAACAGCCAAAAAAGAAAACCATCCAGGAAAAAATCCAATGGAGGAAATGATTATCTGTCTCAACTCAGAACCTTTGAAAACTTGTTACTGTGTATTGTTCATTACAAAACACAGAATTACATAACCATTAGTTTTCGGAGTATACATTAAAAGTATCTTCAAGCCTAATTTGTTCAATTTATACATTAAAATTTAATCTTTAAACAATAATTCTATTCGAACTCAAAATAGTTTACCAAGATTACATAGTACGAAAACACGTATGGGTGTAGCTAGGCTGAAAAATATTTTTGACCAGCTTGATTTGTGACATACACTACCATGTACAAAAATCTCAAGTCATATGATGTTTGGCGGCAATCCCATACGCACGGGAAAATTAATTTTCATTTCGTCTCGGACGTTTTTTCGTCGATTCATCATCATTATCTTTTGGAAATTTGTAATTTTTTACATGATCTACTCTTATGATTCGTTTCGATAGCTGTAGCAAAAAAATTGGTTTAAAAATATCTTCAATATAAACAAAACACTTTACTTTTTCATCACTGGTGAATTACTTTGATTCCATTCAAATTATCCACAGCCAGTATAGTACTTCTTTGATCTTCATAGCAGATGTAGCAAAATCCTTTAGATTTCCCAGTTTCCTTATCACGACCTAAATTGATTTCAATAATTTCTCCGAACCTAAAATGAAATTTACTATTGAATAAACATGATGGTAATTTAAGACCAGGAAAATGAGCATGAATATTTAAGAACTACTGACTGAGAAAACACCGCAATCATATCTCCTTCGGAATAATCGAAAGGAAATCCTCCAACAAAAATCCAAGCACTGTGTTTGTAATCGTCGTGCCAAGATCCTCTGTATTTTCCATCTAATTCTCGTTCGCTCAATTTAGCAATGTTCTTCACATTTCTAAACGAAAAAGATAAGAAAATATAGTGCATAAAATATGAGATATGACTCACTTTCTCGCTCAAATTATAAAAAAATTTCAACTCAGTACTCACGTTAACGGATTCATAGTAAGGAAACAGTAACTTTAACGCAATAAATAATTAATTACAAGTACATAAACGCAGAAGTTTTAGTTTAATTAATTTTAATATGTTTACTCCAGTCTTTTTCCAAATATTGTTGTCAGCTAGAGACTTTGACTATATAGCTTATGGACTGCTAGAACTGATAAGAAATACATGGGGTTAAATGGAAGACCGCTGAAGTCACTGTTAACAGGCGTTCTTTTTACGAAAAACGACCTTTGGTGATAAGTGATAGTGATTCCAAATTTCCAATTCTGGCTAGAAAAAAATTAATTTTTATATTTCGTTAATTTAGTAATTAAAATTATATTTGAAAATAATTAATTTTATTATTATTCTACTTTGCCATTGACACATGATAAAATGGCATTATTTGTAAGTTTATAGAATAATTAATGACATAAATATGTAATACTTTACTAGAACTTCATTCCACTGATACTTTAAGTGCATCAAAACTTGACTTAACAGAAGAGATGAGTATACATCCACTATCTAATGGTCTAGAAGCATCTAATGGCAATTTGCAATCTCTTAATGATTTTGAAGAAGCTTGTAATAAATTGGATTTTGTAGGTGTAATTGGTGCATCCTCATAAACCATTATATAGTTAACTGTATAGTATAGTATTAAGATAAGAATAAGGAAATTATTAATATTTTCCTTATTCTACCTGTATATAAGTACATAATTCTTTGATTAGTTTTCCATCGACAGTAATAACATTTAATCCCATTTGCATTAAAACGGTCTGTATAAAAAAAAAAAGTAAGAATTACGGAATGAAATAATTAGGTCTAAATATAAAATACATGATATTCTACCTGATACAAATTCAGTTTTCACACAAAGTACCTTTTTCAAAAAGTAACGCCTGCTGTGTTTGGCTTCAAGATTTTATCAGTTCTAGCAGTCCATAAGCTATATAGTCAAAGGCTAGAGATGTGTCGGTTGACTGAGAACTAATTCATTTGAACTAATCTTTTGAAAGACCTAAATGAACGAGACCGAAAGATGAGGATGAACTAGTTCATTTTGAACTAAAAGATATTATCAAATCAAAGTTATATTGTATAGACCTACAAGCTAGTTCACTCTTATATGTCACAGCATTGTTGTTAATCACTGGATGAGTGGAATTTCTTATCAATCAACAAAAAACGAAACAAAATAGTAAGCGTTTTTGGGGAATGAAAGCCCTTTCTATGTCTGAAAGTAACTACTTATAGAAAATCTTTATATTTAATACCGACACCAATTACGAACAACTGAGTTCAGATTAAATATAGTTTTGCTTGATTAAATCGTGAAATAAACTTGAAAACACATTCTAAATCAAACTTAATTTATTAAAAGAAAAACGAAACATAATATTAGAGTAACGCCATATTGATTAAGAGTAGAAGTGAGCGTCACCTCATGACCAGAAAACAACTTACGATATAGTAGCACGGACAAAAACGACGAGAACTTGACTGTGGGAGATCTTGATTGCAGTAGTACCAACTACTGACATCTAACAAAAATGTGTACGAATTGTTCTCCATATGAAATAATACATACTCAAAGGTTTGATTCATGCAGCTCATTTCGTTCATTTTGAACTAGTTCACTGTACTAGTTCATTCAAAAGACTAAGACCTGTTGAACTAAATCCCCCAAATGAACTAAAACGCACATCTCTATTGTCAGCCTCGAAGGTTGTCAGCATAGATAAATGATAGTATACTTCGCATAGATGGGCCACTCAATGTTATGATTTATACAGGAATATAATAGGTCCAGAAGCTTGCACTGCAGTATTTAGCGCTAGCGTTGATAATATATTCTATTCTATCTATTCTATTCTATTCTATAATATATAAAGACAAGTTGACATTCTCTGTCGTGAATGTTCTCTTAATATACTGAACAAAATTTTTCAAAATTTATATAACATATGAAGAATATCCTACAGGTGGTTTATAGACATCAAAAAGTAAAATCCTCAGCCAAACTGCTGAAATTAAGGTTTAAAGTTGTCTTGCATAAGTGTCTATGTGTGAGTGCATTAGGGCTTGTAATCACAACCATAACCAGAACAATAACCCCTAAAAACCTAAATAAACTGACAACATTGATTTGGGAACCAATAACCAAAACAAAACACTTTTACCTAACCAATAATCAATAACCAATTCTTATAAAATGTTGAAACCTTTAAACAGAACAATAAGCACAACGAATTGGTTTTTATTGATTTTCATGAAATATCAATATTATTGATTATTATTTTTAAAAATTACTAATTATTTTCAAAACAATTATTAATTATAGATAATTTGACCTTGAGAAATTTTTTTTGGTATATTTTACCCTAAATTTTGTCTTAACCAATAACCAGTAACCACAACTAATAACCAGAAAAGTTGTTTTGGTTAACCAAAACAATTACTAGTAATCAAATAATTAAATTTTTAACCAATAATCAGTAACCAGTAACCAGAAACCAATATAGATTTTTATTAGTTCCCAATAACCAATAACCGCAAAAATGTTTTGTTTATAAGCCCTAGATTGGGTGTGTGAAATTAATTTTAACATTAGTGTCTGTGTGTGAGTGATATTGAAAATTACTTATCAAATGAATAACCCAACAAGAAGCGCAGCTTTACATCCACAAACTAGTTACTTTGTTTGTGTTAATGTCAACAGTTTCATTCCAGACATTCATTTTTTCTTCCTATTGAGAGAAATAAGATGAAAAAACTCTAGCGCAGCAAGCCTCACTAGAAAAATTAGGTTTTTGAGAGAAAGAATTATGAATTTTGATGGTCACATTAATTGTTTGTAAGTTTATATATGAAAATGGTATGTTATAGTTGTATAAAATGTGTTAACTTTTGACAAAATATTAGACAATGTGAAATAAAACAACATTTTTTCTTGAAAAAATGAAAAATATATTAAGATGATGAACTGTGGTACACATCAAATAATTTTATTGAGGTGAGGTCTGATCACTTTACACAGAAAAGATAAGTACGGACTTCCATCTTAGAAAATGTTTATTATCGACGTTAGTACAACGACTTACGAGCGGAGAACATTCTCTGTCGAGCAGTGGAGGGAAGAATATTATGTTGGCAATCAGTGTCGCCACATGCAAAACGAATAAGTGTAATAACATGTTATATACAGTGTTAGTCAATGTAATGTTATGTGTTCGTGAGGTAGTGAGGGAATCGTATCCCAACACCCCCCTGCGATTCAAAACGGACGAACGAACATATAAGTAAAAAATTTGTCACACATTGTATGTATTTAAAAACATATAAAAAATAAAAAATAAAAATAAGCAATAGCAGTCAAAAATTGTTACATATAAATGTCATATAAAATTGCTATATATATAAAAATGGTAAAAAAAAATATTAGGTATGTCGTTGACTAGTATTATGATGTACAATTAAAATGTGTGTGGATTTATATATCAAAGGTTTTATCATAAATATATCGTGTAATTATTAACATGAGGTATACATTTAACCTTCTGTTATTGTGTCACGTCTTATAAGTATTGTGTGATTTTAATTTAAAATTATATATATAAAAGGCAGGTCGGAGAGATCAATATCTCCTCATTGTCAGCTGTGGAGAGATAATATCATTATGTATATGTCCTTATAATTAGTTGTGTGGGGTTTATATAACTATGCTATTGTAGGAATCAATTGTATATGTTGGGGAATGTTGATGCCAATAAGAGAGGCAGAGCAGCGACGGGGAACCTATTGAATATTGTGATGCTTCCCATAAGTCTCCAGATCACATATATATCGTCTAGTGCATCATTCAATGTAATTAATTTGGCTGCAGTCGACGAAGTTGCAACCATATTTTACCGATGAACGGCTCAATTTAACAAGTCTCCGTTAACGAATATCATGAAGCCAGTTGTGGAGCACCCTTTCTCCAGGTTATTTATATCAATGGGTGAATCGTCTACATCGGGTGCATACGACGCATTGACAAAAGCTTTAATTTGTGTTTGGTCAGAGTGGAAGAGCAGAGAGAAGTCCCTTGTAGTTTTAAGGTACCTAATAATACGACGGACATAATTTTTTATTTCGTTATTGGAGGATGCCTGAAAACGTGATAACGGCGAAGGCAATATCCGGGCAGGTCAGTCTTGCCACATATAGCAGATTCCCAATCATAGCCCTATATTCAGTATCGTCCAATCCATTTTTTGGCTTATTTATTTTTAGTCCCGTCTCCATGGGTGTGGAAGATGGATTACATTCCGTCATTCCAAATTTCCGGAGAATCTTATCAATATATCTATTTTGTGTTAGTATAATTTGTTTTCTCGGGATATCTCGACTTATTTCGAATCCTACAAAGAAAGTTGGATTATATTCTATTTTTAATGTGAAATTTTTATTGAAAATATTTATCAAGTCTTGTGTCCACTCGTCGTGGTCGCGAGCCAACAACATGTCATCCACATAGACTATTAAGAGTGCCATTGCACCAATATTATCTTGTTTTATATATAAGCATCTATCTATTTTTGATTGGCTGAATCCAGCTTGAATTATTGTTGAATTCAACAAGTCGTACCAACTCTTGGAAGACGTTTTTAGTCCATATATTGACTTTATTAATCTTAGGCAATTATTTTCGCCTAGTTGGCATCCTTTAGGGTTTGATATAAATATAGGGTATTTTATTTGTGAATTAAGGAAGGCTGTTTTTATATCGAATTGTGTCATATTTAGACCATATTTGTTTGTGATAGATAATATCCATAAAACCCCTTGCAACCAACCTGGCCTTCGGTATGTGAACGCCTTGGTTTTTGGGTTTCGTGGTAAAACACCACTTCGTATCCACTAACCTCACATTTCTTTCCCTTGGGACAACTTCCCACACGCCCATATCAGATAATGACTTCAGCTCGTCTGTAATGGCTTGTTGCCATTCTTCCTTAAAAGGGTTGTTTTTGACATCCTCCCATTTTTGAGGGATGTGGTCCTCAATGTAATTTTTGTATCTTGATTTAAATAAGTTTAAAATTACAGGGGTTTCTATTATATTATTATTGTCCTGTATTTTTTCATTATTATTATTTGTATTATCTATTTGTTTTATATTTCTCGTTTCATCAAATCTTACATCACATGTAACGTGCAATTTGTCTATTAATGGGTCCCTTATACAGTAGCCACTGTTGGTATACCCTACAAAAATTCCTTTATCGGATCTTTGGGTTAATTTCGGGTGTTCACTATTTGCTTTTTTTCTTTTATTTTCTGTGGCCTGTTGCTGACGGACCTCTATGGGAATATGTCTATGAGCGAGAGACCCAAACAAAAACTCTCATGTTAGATAAGTCCGGCTTTATGCTGTAAAACATTTCGAAAGGGGTCTTATGGTCTTTGTTGGCCCTAGTTGGGCTTCTGTTTATAACATAAATAGCTGTCAGAACAGCCAATGACCAGAAACTGAAATCCAGATCGGAGTCAAACAACATAGCCCTTGTCCTTGCCATGATTGTTTGATTCTGCCTTTCCGCCATCGCATTCAACTCTGGTGAATACGGAACGGCAGGCTCGAGGTTTACGCCGTTGTCCTCACAAAATGTTTTCATATTCGAGTCAAGATACTCCCTGGCATAGTCACATCTTAAAGTGGCTATTGGGTGATCCGGGAATTTCGATCTTAATTTCATGTATAGTTTTTTAAACTCCTCGAAAACCATTGATTTTTTTTTTTCAATAGTGGAGATAAAGGTATATTTTGTGGCATGGTCCACGAATATCAAAACGTACTTTTCACCATATATGCCTGGTGAGAAGGGGCCCATTGTATCCGATGAAACGAGTTCGAGTTTTCTTTCCTGTCTAGTGCGAGTTCCACTGTGTCCTAATCTTTTAGAGTTCGCTTTCACACATATCTCACACAGACTGAATTTGTCATCCCAAAATGTAATTCCGTTTGGAATACCTCTTGAGACCTTTGTCAAGAATTTTAAATTTTTTCCTGATAAGTGTCCCAATCTTCTATGCCATATCATTTTTTTATCTATTTTTAATTTTTCTATATTCTCGTTGATTTTTTGATCATCATTTATTATATCATTATTATTTGTTATATTATTATTATTATTTATACTTACATCCTCATTCATTTCGCTACCACCTTCATTTATTTCATTATTTTGTGGGTTATTACTATCATATTCATCGTTAGAGTTTATTATAATATTATTATCTACATTATTATTATTTGTGTTTTCTTGTGCATTATTAGCTCTGTTTGATAGGACTACACTAACTTACACCAACCTACACCAGGAGGGTGATTCCACAAATGTAGGAATTTTACATGACTTTGTGCCATCGAACTCAATAACATACTGGAACGAACACACGACGTAAAACGCGGTCCAACGTGTTAGACAGAGACAGAAATAGACTGGCGATGTTTCTCTCTTTGTTTATCAGCTTCTATGCATATGTTTGTATGATTGTATCTTGTTTTTGGTTTTTTTGACCCTTACAACCACATTTTTGTACTTCTTTTTGAGGACAGAAATTGAAGAAAACGCAAATAAATATACAATCGAACATTTATCTTTTTTTCATTTTCATAAATTCGAGAGGAATGCATAATTTTGGATATGAATCCCAACTAAATTCTATAAAATCTGAGTTATCGAACATAATTACGAGACAACCGTTTTTCGCAGAGAGCTGAAATTTTTATGACATATTTTAGTATGTTTGTTGAAGATTGTGTGAAAATTTCAGCTCAATTGTACGTTTCAAAGTCGAGATATTGCTGAAATTACGCAAATCTCCAACTAGATTGAATCCTTATCACATGAATTACTCCTGAACAGAATTTCAGTGATACTTCAAAAAGCAAATGGAAAATCAAGTTGAAATTTTATTGAGACATATTGATGTACATTAGTTGTCAATATTCTGAGAAGATTTGGCTGAAATTTTACATTTTATTTACAAGATATCACTAAAATTCCAGATTGAGTGATTCATGTGATAAGGATTAAATCTAGTTGGGGATTTGCATATTTTCAGCAATATCTCGACTTTGAAACGTACAACTGAGCTGAAATTTTCACACAATCTTCAACAAACATACTAAAATATGTCATAAAAATTTCAGCTCTCTGTGAGTAACTGTTGTAATTACATTCGATAACTCAGATTGTATGAAATTTAGTTTGGGATTCATATCCAAAATTATGCATTCCTCTCGAATTTATGAAAATGAAAAAAAGATAAATGTTCGATTGTATATTTATTTGCGTTTTCTTCAATTTCTGTCCTCAAAAAGAAGTACAAAAATGTGGTTGTAAGGGTCAAAAAAACCAAAAACAAGATACAATCATACAAACATATGCATAGAAGCTGATAAACAAAGAGAGAAACATCGCCAGTCTCATTCTCTCTCTTTCTAACACAATGGCTCGCAAATATAACATTGCCTTTATCTCCTGTGTTTGTTCCAGTATGTTATTGAGTTTGATGCTTTGCGCCAAGTTTTACTCGAATATTTGTGGAATATCCCTACCGGTGTAGGTTGGTGTAAGTTAGTGTAATCCTATCAAACAGAGCTATTATTAATATTCTCTCCATTCTCTTCATTTTCCTCCTGACTTTCTTCAAGAATTTCCTCTTCTACTTCATATTCCATCCATTCATCATGGGAATTTATATTGGGCAGACATGCCAATTTATTCGATTCATTATTATAAGGACATATTTTATTTAAGTCATCTTCATTTTCTATAAAATTAACCGTGGACTCCGTTACAATTTTGTACTTTACCATGTATACACCTCTTATTTTTGGGGCTGAAAAAATTACCTCGTCCGTTCCCCGGATGTATATGTGCGCCACAGAGAAATTTTGGTCTATGCCATGCACCCTATTTTCTGTTATTTTGATCCCTGACATTAGGTCTACGTTCAGGGATGGTACATAATGTACGTTTTTAATCTTATAACAGTTTGATTTCTCTCTGAATTTTCCACCCTGATGAACATGGTTCCTATGTGTGTGGCAATTAGTAGAGTATCTTGGATGGCACATTCTAACTCGATAGGCTTTTCCAGCATTATGGGGTTAGACAATTTTGACAAATCTGATATAACGTGCACCACCATCTAACATTATTCTCTTAGTAAGAGGGACATACTCTGAATCTGATTCATGCTTCATGTCTTTAGATGTTATTAAATTTATTAATTTATTATTATTTGTGTTTTTGTTCGGCTCGTGACCCTTATACCTGATCATCATTGACCACTGAACATAATTTTCTTTTTTATTTTTATTATTATTATTTGGATTGTTTCGTCCGTATCTCGTATTTTGTGCAGGACCATCTAATTTATCTTGGGGTTTTGTACCCTCTTTATTTGACGGACATACTTTAGCTATGTGCCTTTGCCATGGCACTTGAAACATACTAAGTTATTTGAATTTGGCAAATTATTTTGATTTTGATTATCATTATATTTTCTATTTTCGTAATTATTATTATTATTATTTTGAGGCATTTCTGACTTTTGGTTACTATTATATGTCATTTTCCCCTAATCTACATTTTGACTATAGTTTTTATTTCTATTTGTGTTATTATATCTATTGTAATTTCCTCCATATTGAAATCTCTGATTTTTATTATTTTGGTCGAAATTACGAAATTTATTATTATAATATTTTGACTTTTTCTCGTCATATAACCTATCTGATCTTTCAATCAACATGGCATGGAGTGTTTCGATCGTTTTTTGATCCTGACTTAAGGTATTGAACTCCAGTCTTGTCATGTCATAGTCCATGTTCAGTGATATTAGGAGTTGTTCTATCTCCTCTTGTTTGTCTAAATTTTTTCCACAGTCCCTTATTTTTTGGGCTGATCTAGAAAACACGTCTAAGTAACTTCTCTTATTTCCATCACTATTAAATTTTAATCTGTGAAAGGCCTGCTTCGCGTTAATATATGTAACCTGCGTGCAGCTTTTATACCTTTCATCTAACACTTTTAAAATCTGATTTATTGTTTTTAAGTCTTTTACTCTTTCGATTAGTTCGTTGTTTAATCCCTGATAAATTAGAGCTTTTCCTTTTTCTTGGTTACAGAAATATGACATCCTACTAGCTGAACTAGCATTGCCCAATTCAGGGTTTAAAAAATTATTTAGTTCCAGTCCCAAAAATAACACTTTGGTCTCAACATCGTGCATAATCGGATATAATCCCTCTGCATAGAGTGTTGAGACCATCGTGGTCCTCCAGGCATCATAATTTCTCCTATCGAATACCTTCTTTGTGTCAAATCGTGACATTTTATTATTAAATTTCGGGTGTTCGGGAATTTAGATCCTACCTCAGAAACATGAGAACTTAAATCTAGAGGGTAACACGGTCCCAACCGCACGATAATGCACAAACGGTCTTAGCCACTCGATAGGGAATGCAAATTAAATATATTATACCATAATATTCAATGATTAATTAATATTCTAAATTAAATCTTACAAAATATGTGTTGCCGACGATGAGGTGATCTCTCCGCCGTTGTTTCTACTTCTTGAGCGATCGAATTACTGTGATTTTATCGCCGAAAATGTTCGAAATTAAACTAATCAAAGTCCCAAGTCTTATTTCAGAATACAGATGATTCTATTAAACACGTTAAAATTCGAATTAATACACAGTGCAAAAATTATTCAACAAAATATGGAAGAGATTACTGCTGAAAAGAAAATAATTTATCAGTTTTCATCAATTGAATTGATCTTTTATTGTATGTGAACAGGAAAAAATCTGTCACTAATGTCAATGTTCATAAATGTAGGTTTTCTATTGTTGGACTCGATGAATCTCATCCAACAAAGATTTCCTTTTTCTACAATTCTCAACCAACAAGATAAAGTTTGAAGGCTATCAATATCACCTTTCAAGTTTCAACTTTACTTGGGATTTGGTTGAGAATTTACATAAAAATATATTGAAATTTAACTTTATTTTACTGAAATTTTGATTTTTTCTAATTAATTTTGAGCAAAATCACACGAATTACTTATTAATTAATTTAAACTTTTTACTTATCTTTAATCCTTCGGTTCTTTTTTTCGTATTTTTGCGATGTTTTTCTTCTGCTACCTTGCCTAAATGACACTAAACTCCGACGATTTTTACTCTGCAACTTCTGAATTTTTGATTTTCTTCCACTGTTTCACTCCCTGGAACACAGCATGAACAATTGCCAACCGTTTTTGATTGTGTGCACTGGTCTACCAAACCATAAAATCCTCTCGTATCTGATTTGTTTTCTCCAGACTTTCGACTTTGACGTTTTCACAGGTGCCCAAGACTTTACCGTTGTTTTCATTAAATTTCACTTTTATTTTATTGATTTACTTGAATTAAAACTTTTAACTTTTTCAGGATAGTTACTTTAATCACTGAATCGAACTTTTCATTCACGAATTTTCACTTTTCCTACCAATTTGCGTGGAGGTATCACACCGCACTAAGCCTTTCACTTTGCGTGAATCACGAACTTTTAATTTTTTAAAAATACACGATTATCACATATCACATTTTAATTACCGCACTTATTTTTCTGATCCACAGCTCTGCTAACATATTGAGGTGAGGTCTGATCACTTTACACAGAAAAGATAAGTACGGACTTCCATCTTAGAAAATGTTTATTATCGACGTTAGTACAACGACTGACGAGCAGAGAACATTCTCCGTCAAGCAGTGGTGGAAAGAATATTATGTTGGCGATCAGTGTCGCCACATGCAAAACGAATAAGTGTAATAACATGTTACGTACAGTGTTAGTCAATGTAATGTTATGTGTTCATGAGGTAGTGAGGGAATCGTATCCCAACAAATTTAAAATAAAACCAATGAGATATAATAAAGTTATAAAATAAAAATAAAAAAGTAAAAACATAAGTGTGTGGTTAATTTTTGTAAAAAAAGAAAGTTCATTCAAATTATAAAAAAGAGGGAAAAAAAGCTTTACCAGAAGCACCTTAAAGTCGATCCACACCAAAATTGGTAGCATGCTAAAATAGATTTTAATGAATATTTATTTCAAATTTCGTACATATGGTTTCAAAATTCTACATTTTATAAGCAATATAAAAACAAAAATAGTGGTACTGGAAGTACCTCCAGCCAATTGCCACCAAAATTGGAAGCCTACTACAACGATTCAAAATAAATATTTATTGCGAATTTATTGGCTATTATAGTTGCAAAATTGAGCATTTTATAGCTAAAATAAAAACAAAAATGGTGGTACCGAAAGTACCATCTGGCCAATCCATACTAAAATCAGTAGCTCAGGACCTTTGCTCAGTAAAAATGTTCGTACCAAATTTCGTGATTATGGGACAAAAATTGTAACCTGTACTGTGAGAACAAGAAATTGATATGTATATATATGTGAATTTCAGTTATTGGTGTCAAAATTTTCCTGATGTCATGAAACAAAAAACTTACTCACCCCCAACCCTGGGGACTAATACCACACTAAGCATAATAAGTGGATTTTCTATAAAAATCCTACTTAAAAATATTTGTTCTGAATTTTGAAATTACACAGTTTGAAACCATTAAAACAAAAATTGAGTTGTAGGAGATACTATCCTGTTGATCTACACGAAAACTGGTAAAATGTTACAGTCAATTATAATAAATATTTGTTCAAAATTAAGCATTTTATAGCCAGACTAAAAACAAAAAGATGTGTCTTCACTGGAAGTACCCAGATAGTATGCTAGAATAAATTATAATGTATATTTGTTTCAAATTTTGGACATATTG
Organism: Ericerus pela; assembly: GCA_011428145.1. Classification (NCBI taxonomy): domain Eukaryota; kingdom Metazoa; phylum Arthropoda; class Insecta; order Hemiptera; family Coccidae; genus Ericerus; species Ericerus pela. The sequence goes on from WOFM01000670.1 coordinate 82,213, forward strand.
TTCTAAATTTCCACATTTTATGACCAATATAAAAACAAAAATAATGGCACCGGAAGTACCAACCAGTCGATGAATACCAAAATTAGCAGGATTCTAAAATAAAATATAATAAATATCTGTTTCAAATTTCATACATATTGTTCCAAAATTGCGCATTTTGTGACCAATATAAAAAGAAATAAGTGGTACTGGAAGTACCATCCAGCCGATCCATGCCAAAATTGGTAGCATACTACACTATATAATGATAAATAATGATCTGAATTTTGTGGCTATTGATGCCAAATTGAGGATTTTATAACCAAAATAAAAGCAAAAATAGCCATACCGGAAGTACTGTATGATCAATCTTCACCAAAATTTATATCAAATTATAATAAGTCATAAAAAATATTTGTTTCAAATTTCATAGCTGTTCGAAAATTTGAAATTTTGTAGCCAATACAAAAACGAAAATAGTTTTATCGGAATTACTATATAACCAATTCTCACCAAAATTTATAGAAAGTTATAATATATCATAATAAATATCTGTTTTAAATTTCAAAACCATTGGTCCAAAATTAAAAATTTTATAGCCAAAACAAAAGCAAAAATTTCCATACCAGAAGATTTGGGAATAAAAATATTATAAAGGAAAACTTGAAAACTTTCAGTTAAGAATTTTAACCTTTCCAGCTGGGAATTTTTGATTTTCTCCCTTCCAAAAAATGCCTTTGGTATGTCACTGTTGTCTATTAGTATTTTTATTGAATGACAATAGGGATCCATGGCCTTCAAATTTTGTAATCATTAGATGAAATATTTTAGTATATACGCCCAATTATGTCATGACAAAAACTATTAAATATAGGTGCTTCATTTAACCTCTGCCTTTAGTCTTTTTTCAAGCTTATTTCCACGTTTTAAAACCAAGAAGTACAATCAATTCATAAAAATTATTACATATTGACAATAAAGTACAAATACATCCGCAAATATATTTTTAAGGCATATCTTTTGAAGAAATAATACGGTTGAAAAACTGAAATTTTCTTGAATTACAGAATGGTTTCTTACTCAATTAAGAAAACTTAAAAAATAAGTCAGATATTTGGTGATATTTTGTGGTATTATTGTCAAACCCGTCTGTTAGATGGCTACTTCAGCTTATTGTTGATAAAATCGAAGTTTAAGTTTAAGATCAAAACAAAATAAAAACACAAGTTTCAGACTGTGAGAAAATACAAACTGCCAACGGATCGAACTACACGAAAAGCAACGACAAAACCTACACTGATGAAAAGATTGAACGACGACTAGAAACACACATTACCAACACATAAATAAAAAGACTAAATATTCACTATTTCACGAATTTTATTCCACATAATATTAGCGGACATGTTGATGTTACGAAGGTTGATGAGCGACGAGAAGGCATACAAAACATATAATCACAGTTGAGTTACAAACACAAATATCACAGATTAATAATAACAACAAAAACAGTGTTGCCACAACATGTGATGTGCGAGAATAATAAGTCAACGTATAATATAATTTGCTATTATTCTCACACGCCTCCTCAAATTATATTTATACGATAAAGTCAAAAATACTATTAAACAAATTTTCTAAATCAATAAAGTCATTAAAAACAAAAATGACAAAGGTCAACAATAACACAACGAATTTACAACACAAAAAATATCAACACAAATGGTAAACATATACAAAAAGTTACATTAATTTTAACAGTTTACAAAACATATCAAATTTGGGCTTCGGGCAGCCCTTCGTGAAAACGTCCCCCAACTGTCGCAAAGTCGGTACGTACGAATACTTAAAATCTATATCTACATGATTGCACACAAAACGGTACTTTACATCTATATGTTTGGATCTGCGAGTATTCCACTTTCCAGAGTGCAGAAGAGCCAGATAACTCTGGTTATCTTCATAAATCACAGCTCTGTCATTAATCTGAATGCAAAAGTCACTTAACAGATACTTCAACCAGATCGACTCAGTGGTAGCATCCCATATTGCAATCAACTCACTCTCAGTGCTAGATAGTGCTACAGTTGGTTGCTTCTTGCTGGACCAGGACACCAGTGATCCATAAACAAAGACACAGTAACCAGAGATAGACCGTCTTGTGGTGATACAGTTACCCCAATCGGCATCAGAAAAAGTTTCTAAAATATTGCCGTTATTATCATGTTCATTTGAAAATATTAATTTTTTATCTTTTGTGGTAACTAAATATTTAAGTACTCTCAAAAGTATTTATAATGTTCGTCAGTGGCATAACTGGAGAATTGGCTAAAATACGATATTGCAAAGCAAATATCGGGCCGTGATCCTAGCATCAGATACATTAGGCATCCCACGAGCTGTTGATAGTTGCTGTTGAGTACGCTATCACACGCATTGAGATCCCTGTCCAATTGGAGTTTGGGGTCAATGGGTGTGTAGGTCGGTGCGCAGTTTTCAACGCCAAAACGCCTAGCAACAGACTCAATGAGACCCCTCTGCTCAATTTCCAGTATGCCATCTTCACGACTGTGATTGATATTCAAACCTAAATATTTCTTGACCTTTCCCAGATCCTTACACTTAAACCTTTTATTTATTTCTTTTTTAAAAAATGTGATTTGTGTTTTGTTATTTGAGCTAATCAGGACATCGTCAACATATGTGAGTAAATAGACTACAGTCCCATCATTTTTATTTTTATATATATATATAAGCAGTCATCCGCCGTACTCTGCACAAAGCCAAGAGCAACAAGGGACTTGTTGAACAATTTGTTCCATACCTTGGGCGACTGCTTTAGACCATAGATAGACCTATTCAATTTCAAAACATTATTATGTCTATCAATGTTAGTTTCTATCCCTTCGGGTATCTCAAGATACACATCTTCCGAAAGAATTCCATTCAGGAAGGCACTACATATATCAATTTGTTCTATGTGAAATTTTAATTTATTGCTAACAGCCAAGAGGGTCCTGACAGTCGAAAGCTTCGCCACCGGCGCATACACTTCATTAAAATTGAAGCCCTTCTTCTGTTGGTATCCTCTGGCAACTAATCTAGCCTTATATAACACATCATTATTAATATCATATTTTTTATTAAAAATCCACCGACACGTGATGGTGGGGGCTTCCTTTGGACGTTTGGTCACCCCCCAAAGCCTGATTGGAATTCAGGGCACTTATTTCCGAAGAAATAGCATCCCTCCACATCAGACTGTCCGGTGCAGCATTTGCCTCCTCAAACATCAAAGGGACGCCATCCTCAGCAAGATATATATTGCTTGCTACTTCATCACGTTCAGTCGTTTCCTGTGGAAGACAGTCTAAATTCAAGTCACCATCAACTTCAATATTTTCTAAGTTTGATTCCGTGACTTCTGTGAAAATATCATCATCTTTAGTATATTTATTTATATTATTATTATCTATTTTATTTTCGAAGAACTCAACATCTCGCGACAGACGTATTTCCTTAGCATTTATATCTAACAATCTGTAACCACATGGAGAATATCCTACCATTATCAACTTTTCACTTTTATTTTTAAACTTATTAGAGTCATGTTTGAATGACAACATATATGCGTTGCATCCAAACTTTTTAATTTTTTATAGTCAAATTGTTCATTAAACCACCTTTCATACGGAACAAAATCCTTGTTTGTGGGGCATCTGTTCACGATATAGGCGGAGCACAATATGGCTTCCGACCAAAATATCTTACCAAGACCACTCTCGAATAACAGCGTCCTTGCCCTCTCACATAGCGTCCTGTTCATCCTTTCAGCTTTTCCATTTTGCTGTGGACAGCCACCAACCGTAGGTTCAACCACAATTCCTTTCTCAGTACAATATGACTGGAAGGTAGTGTTCGAGTATTCTGTGCCGCGATCACAACGAAGTCTCTTTACATTATAACCAAATTTATTCGAGACCATCTCGTGATATTCTTTAAATTTTGAAAAGGCTTCCGTCTTACTTGTCAACAGGTACACACAACAAAAATTTGAATAGTCATCTATAAATGTCATAAAATATTTTGCTCCTTTATATGCAGGAGGATTTATAGGACCACAGAGATCAGTATGTACCAATTCCAGAGGCTTACTAGTTTTTCGTTCATCCCTCAAGAACGGTTTTCGGCTCTGTTTCCCCATCACACAGGGCTCACACAGCAATCTGCGGTTGGAGTCAACGTTCGGTATTAAACCTCTGTTTGACAACAACTTAACATCGTTCACATTCAGATGAGCAAGTCGCCTATGCCACACAGTCAGTGGGCTCGACTCATCCTCCAATGACAGATTACACGATTGACTAGTCATTTTAAAAAAATCAATGGTGTAAAGATCTGAATTCACGCTAACACCAGTGATCACTATTTTTCCACTGCAGCGTTGGATGACATCGACAGATTCCTCTTTGAACAGGGTATCAAAACCCGACTTGCTCATTTGTTTTACCGATAGCAGATTCTGCGGCAGCTCCCGAGCATATCTAACATTTTTCAATTCAATTACTATTCCATTTAACAATTTTAATTTTACTGTACCAACAGATGTAACGGACAGAGAAACTCCTTTCTTCGCAACACAGATACTATGTGGTTTAATTAAATCAATGTAGTCACTGAATAGGCTTATATCGTTAATTATGTGAATTGTGCATCCACTGTCTACTACGAATGTGGTTCGAGGCATCAAATTTACATCTTCCTTTGCATTACAGAACTCATCAATTTTGTTATTATTATTATTACTATTATTTACTGTGAAACTATAACCCACATCTGAGCAATCGTCATTATCATTAAAATTTTCATTGCACATCTGTGCAGAACTCCTATTATTATTATTATTATTGGAAACATGGTCATTAGAACGATTTCCGTTATTACTATTACTATTACAAGCGTCATTATTATTATTATTTCGATTTTTAGCATAGCAATTTCGTGCTATATGTCCAATCTTATTACAAAAATGACATTTAATATTTGAATGTCCATTGTCAGCACCAGAACTACGACCATTTCCATTAAAACTATTATTATTATTGCTTTGTGAGTTAAAATTGTGATTATTATTACTATTTTGACCTTCATTATTGGAAGATGAGTTATAAAAATTATTATTATTATGATTATTATTTCTACCTCGATTGAAACCACGATTATTATTTCGATTTTGGGACCTACCACGATTAAAACGATTACTATTATTATTATTACCTGAGTTTCGTCCGATACTGTAATGATTACCGAAAAACACATTCTCCTCACCAGTGACAGCCACTGATGAATGTTTTTGGGATGCAGAATTCAGAGAGTTACCTCTCACTGTCGACTTACTATCAGATGATAGCTCATGCTGGAAGTTGTTTAGCTTCATAAACACAGCATCCCAGGTGACGACTTCTGCATCCTCTATCACCACTTTGATCGGACGAAACTCTGCAGGCAGCGATCGCAGCAATACCAATACAAATTGTTTTGTGGTTGTCAGGTCTCCCAATTCGGTTAATCGTCTACAACGGGCACGATAATCGAGCAGATACTTCTGCAAATCAGAACCAGAAACATACCGTTTTGTGTACAATTCACCTCGTAAATCCATGAGTGTTTGGTCGTTTCTGTTGTCAATCAGGTTCGTGAGCACGTTGAACATCTCCTTCGCAGTAGTGTATGTCTGAAGCATCTCCAAATATTCATCTGTCACGTTGTTGGCTATCAGGAACATCGCTTTAGCATTCTCCTTGGACCAGGCATCTCCCCTATTACGAACAGTAGGCAAAGAATCAACAATTATATTACTGAGTGACTCCTTTGCCAGCAGTAGCTCCATTCTGAACTTCCACGTTCGACCATTCTGCCCATTGAACGGCTCGATCGTATTCTTCTTTCTCGCGTCCATCTCGTTTACAGGTTACGACGATCAGTTGCACCGCAAAACAGCAATTTCAGCAACTATCAGATACGCCGACCAACGATTCAACACGAACGAGATCACAGGAACATCGAGAAGCGAACATATCAAACAATGAAAAATGAATTAGAAAGCATGGTACTACTTGGGAGTGGCGAGCAGAATTCAACAGCACAACTTTGAAGACTCAAAACAATGGCGACCACGTTGACATCCAGGTAACTGGGCCCATAACCTGTGAGAAAATACGAACTGCCAACGGATCGAACTACACGAAAAGCAACGACAAAACCTACACTGATGAAAAGATTGAACGACGACTAGAAACACACATTACCAACACATAAATAAAAAGACTAAATATTCACTATTTCACGAATTTTATTCCACATAATATTAGCGGACATGTTGATGTTACGAAGGTTGATGAGCGACGAGAAGGCATACAAAACATATAATCACAGTTGAGTTACAAACACAAATATCACAGATTAATAATAACAACAAAAACAGTGTTGCCACAACATGTGATGTGCGAGAATAATAAGTCAACGTATAATATAATTTGCTATTATTCTCACACAGACGACACAATGTTTTATTAAAAGCGCCATTAACCCAATAGAGTTTCAACATGTACAAAACATAATCAAAAAAACATTTTGTGAAAAAACCAAACAGGCTGTATATAATATCCAAGTATCACAGCACAATTAACTGAACAAAATATGAAATCTCGCCACTAAATTATTTCTAACAAGCAGGTTTGTTAAATTACAAAGATCAAAACAACAACTATTGTTGGTTATTTAGTGTGAGAATATGCTCCTCATGACCTCAATCATAATCGATATATTTAGCCGTCACGTGGTCGCTACTTGTGACATCATCACACATAGCTGATTGTATATTCGTATTTTAATTTTCAGTTAGTTGATCTCCAAATGTTGTTATGTGAACATAGAATAAAATGTGATCTTAAAACTGAATCTTTTTCTCATTGTATTGACTACAAATTTTAGTGTTTCTTTAAAGGTTGTCTTTTAATATCATCACTGGTTGTTGTTCTTGTTCAGTTATGGTGAAATCTTTCATATTAGTGATCGCCATTTCTCACAGGTTATGGGGCCAGTTATTGGACTTGAAGAGGCCACCATTGTGATGTCCAAGCAAAACTGTGCTGTAGAAACTTGCCCAGTAACCATCATTCAATTTTAAATTCTCTTCGTTCGATCCTGATGTAAATGGTATTCTCAAGCTGTAGGTCTAGTTTGTTCCTGTTCATTTTTTTTGTAATTTTTGGCTGTCTGCCTGTGATATTTTTTGTCGCTGATTTTTGCTGTTTGCTGTGGGACTGTTAACAAAAATGGAACGTGAGATGAAATTGATGTTGGAACCATTCAATGGAGTTAATGGGCATACTTGGCAATACTGGATGGATCTGCTGCTTCGAAAAGAAGGTTTATATGATGTACATAATTCTGTTCCATCGGGTAGAAACTGTACTGAAGAATGGGAAAAGCTGAATTCGAAGATGATGTTTTACATCGCTAATAATGTTGCTGACAACTTCATAGAGGTGATCCAGACTTACAATATGGCAAAAACAAGGTTTTGGGCAATTGTGCAGCTTGCTGGAAAGGACAACATGATGATGATTGAGTTGAGATCAAAGATGTACTCTATGCGATTCAAGCCTGGTGATAAGCTGAAGGATTATTTGATGGAATTTTGGTCTGTTACTCGATGTTTGGCTGAAATGGGTGAGACAACGTCTGTAAAACAATGTATTTTAACTATGATGAGATCATTGCCAAGTGATTTCTGTTTGCTGAAATTAATGATGCAGGATGCTGACAATCTATCGTGAAAAGTTGAGATTGGAAAGGTTATTAATTTCCAATGTAAACTGGACTTCAAAAAGAAGTCGAGAAGCATACCTTCTGCTCTTGATGCATAAAATCCAAAACCTTCATCAAGAAGTGTTCCTGGTGAAGAGAATGAATGCTTTTTTCGGTTCGAATTGAAATTCACTCGGAGGATATCACAATAAATTTAGGGGTAGATCAAATTACCATAATTTTAAAAATCATGGCGGTTTTAGAATAGTAATGTTAAAGATCAGCGTAATCCTAGTCAGTCGAATAATAATAATGGTAACAATTCTAGTAATAATAATTATTCAGGTTCATCTAGTAATCAAAATTCAAATCAAAATTATAATAGTAACATTCGATGTCATTTCTGTAATAAACAGGGACACATAGCAAGAAATTGCTATACTAAAAATAATAATCGATTTATAAACAGAGGAAACAATAACATAAACAGTAATGATAGTAATAATAATGTAAGTAGTAATTCGCAGGCATATAATGTTTTTATTAATAATAATATTGAATGTTCTGAGATCGATTTAACTTTCTTAGTACCTGATCAGGGTCTTATTTCGAAAGTATCTGTACCACCACATATTGTTTTTGTATTGGATTCAGGACGTACTTCACATATTGTAAATTATATTTTGTTATTTTCTGAATATATTATGTTGGCAAAACCTCAGTCGATAATGGTTTCCAAAAAAGGTGTTGAACTTGTATTTTCATCTGTTGGTATGGTGAAATTAAAAACTGAAAATGGAATCAATATCACATTAAAGAATATTAGATTTTCTAAGGACCTTCCAACCAATCTTCTCTCAGTCAAATGTATGGCGAGAGCTGGATGTACGTCTGTATTTGGGGAAAAGTCTGTTAATGTAATAAGTAACAAAACTAATAACATAATAATAACTGGGAAAAGTAATTTAACAAATTTGTATACAATAAATTTTTATAATAACGTAACAGAGTCATCTGATTTGACACAAAATAAAAATAAAAATCCTTTGGAGTTATGACATAAGCAACTTGAACATTTGAAAAATAATGATGTCAAGCTATTGTCTAATAAAGGTTGTATTCCTAATATGTCTGATGATCAGGAAATGTTTTGTGAACCCTGTATTATGGGGAAACAACATAAAAAACCTTTTGACAGACATAAACAGAAAACAAAAAGTCCGTTAGAATTAGTTCATACTGATATCTATGATATAATAAATCCGGTATCGTATAATGACAAAAAATATTTTTCAACTTTTGTTCATGATTATTCAAATTTTTGTTTTGTATACTTGCTGAACAACAAAATTGAGGTGTTGTCAAAGTTTGTTGAATATCACAAATTAGTTTCTAATAAATTTAATACAAATGTCAAGAGATTACGGTGCAATCGTGGTACCAAATACCTATCTAAATTCAGTTTAAAGCATATTTTGTTGAGAAAGGAATTTCCATAGAACCCACTGTTGGTGGATGTCCTCAGCAAAATGGTAAGGCTGAGCGAATAAATCGTACTCTGGGAGAGAGGGTCAGAACTTTCATAAAGTTGGAAAGAAAGACCCAAACTACCTTTCAGGTTTCAACTTCCCAAATTTACTGTCACTGTATATACACGAAAATATTTCAAAGTATGAATCAAAACATGAAAATTTACAAATTTTGAAACAATTTTGGGCACAAACCCATAAAATAATTATTAATTAAACTAAATTTTCAACTTATCCTTTATATTTCTTCACTGGTGATTACATTTTTCTGCAAACTTTCTCTTCTTTTCTTCATCTGCTGAAATTAGACTTCGATGATTCCGCACAAAAATGACTTAATTTTGACTTTTCTTACTTCAATTATCTCCGGAACATAGCAAAAACAACTGCCAACTACTTTTCACTCGATGTTCCAGCTTACCGAACCATAAGACTCTTTCAAACTTGATTTGCTTCTTCCAAATTCTCAACTTTGACAACTTTACTGGCGCCTAGGAACTCAATGTTGTTTTCATTAACCTTGGTTTTTCAATTAATTACGTCAAATTATACTTTCGATACTTTAATTTTTCACTTTTAATTATACGAAAAAATTTCACTTTTGATTTACACTTTTCCAATCACCTTGCGTGATGGAATTACTCGACACTAAGCCCTTTCACTTTACGTGAAATAAACACCAACTTTTAAATTCAATTAAACAATTAACACATTCCAATTACATTTACCACTGTGCGATCACATGCTCTGGCTACCATGTTGAGGAGAGATGAGATCTTTAAATACAAACACAGTGAAAAAGAAACGTTGATTCAAAATATTTATTCACGAAATCAAAAATCGAAGCTGAATGTTCCAGACTTAATAACGGCCAATCCTGGAAGTCATCGAACACTAAATCTAGAAAGGACCGCCAAAAAGATTGTGAGAACAACCAGAGGAAACCTGCTCCCATTGTCGAGGATTCAACAGCAATCCATGCATCGAAGACCATTTTTTTAGGCCAACTCCAACCCAAACTCAAGCAGGAAGTAAGATGGTGCATCAGCGAAGTTCCAGAGACAGAAATTTTTTTATCGTCACAACAGAAATCGAAGAACAGTGTAAAGGTAATATATATTGTAGCTAATTATTTTTCGTGTATTAAAAAACTATTGTATTTGAATTGAGGCAAATAATTTCCACAGCCCAATAATTATATATGTCCCCCGTAGATAGATCTGTCAGAAGGAAAAATTGGTGAATATAAAGTGGATAAAGTTGAATTAGAAGAATTAATAAAAAAGTTTGAAGGTGAAAGAGTAATAGATTTGAAAATTGAAACGTATAATCTGCCATTTTGCAAATATTTTACCGGCGAAATCGTATTAGAATCATTTGTAATAGATATGTCTGGTAAAATTGAAGAAATAAGTAGCATAAAATATATTAAAATTTCAGAATCCTCAACAAATTATTTTTCAAACAGAATTTATAGTTCTGAAAAATCAAAAAATAAATTTATGAATAGATTCTTTAATTAATTAAATAATAAAAACTGGAGAATGCTGAAATTAATAGAAATAAGAATAACGAAAAAGACTTAGAAAAACATATGAAAAAGAGGAAAATTTAATTAAGGAAATTGAAAAAGGATTAATTGAAAATAGAAAATATATAGCAATTGTTAATAAAGAAAATAGTGTGTTAGGTTTTCAAAAAACTGAAGAAAAAATGTCATCCCCCAATGAAATCAAACCAATACAGGCACCCTTGGGAAAAGTCTTTAATGGAAAATATTATCTAGACTGGCGTAGAATGATTATTTCAGCCATCAGGGGAGCTGGATATTATGATATTTTTGGGCAGCACGAATTTTTGGAATCATACATGAATCACATAGATGACTTAAATTTTAGACCTGATAAGGATATGATAAATTATTGTAAGATGCAAGATAATGCAAAAGCATTTATACTTGAAAGAGTCTCAAACGATATCACAAAACAAATAAGGGATTGCAATACTGCAATAATGATGTTAAAGAAATTGGGTAATATTTATGGAACAAAAACATCAGTTACTGCGAATATGGCAAAGGCCAAATGGATGGAATTTAGATTCTAGCCAGGAGGCAATATGAGAGGTTTCTTGAAAAAATGGGATGAGCTAGTCACCGATGTACGAGATAGTAGGAAAGAAGACACAGAAAATGAGGAATTAGAAAATTTACAGTTAGCCTTATGTTATGAACAGGCCCTATCTAAAATGCAATTTGAAAATTTACCCACAAATGAGAAAAATATAGATAATTTTAAAAGAATATTAAGGGAAGATTCTAATCAAAAATTTTGTGATCAAACCTTGAAAAAACAAAATAATAATAATAATAATAATAATAATCCTCAAAATAGTAATTTTAGATACAATGGCAATAATAATAGGAATAATTATAGGGGTAGAAATAATAATTATAGAGGTAGGAATAATTATAGAGGTAATGGTAATGGAAATAATGGATATAGGAATGGCAATCGTAATAATAATAACAGCAACAATAGTACTAATAATATTAATGAAATAAATCAAAATAATAATAATGGTAATAATGGAAATAATAGTGTGGCGACGGGTGGTCGATGACGAACGAGTGTGTCTTACACACTCGTCGACCACCTAGCGGGCCAGCGGGGTAAAACCCGCAAACTATCTTTTTGCGCTCACGGCTATATATTTCGTCTATATAGCTTAATTGTTTACTGGGCTCGGCCCGCACATACTACTACACGTATATACGCAACCAACCTGATTGGTGTTTGTGTGGTGTCGTGTATTCATACGCACACACCCACAAATAGTAATAATGGAAATTATAGAGGAAATATTTATCGAGGTAATGGAAACTATAGAGGTATTAATTATCGGGGAAACAATAAGAATTATAATCAAAATAGCAGAAAATGTTATAAATGTGGGCAATTTGGGTCCATAGCAAAAGATTGTAATAATAACAGCACACAATCTAGTAATAATAGTGAAAATACGAACAATAATCTGGGAAATTATCCCCCAAAAACAAGTGTAAATCAACCAAATAATAATAAAAAAGAAAACGTAGAGCAACATGTTAAAATGTCCTGCATGATTAAAAAATTTAGTCATGACAATAATGAATGGTTATTGAATGAATTGGTTAATAATAAAAAAAAAATGATGATGAATTTAACTACACAATATTAAACAATAAAGCAATTTTGGTTGGGGCTGCAGAGGTACATCTGACATCTAATTTTAATAAATTAGTAGATGTAAAAAAATTTGTGACCTCAATCAAATTGCAATGTGCGGGAAAAAACACATTTCTATATGCCACTCACACAGGTAGAATGGTGATCAAATTATCCATCACAAAAATAAATGAGGAATTACAAAAGAACTTCACAATCACAACTATAAACAACCCAAGATTTTTTGTAGGCTTAGAAATAATTAGAAATATAGAAAATAACACGATAATACTTTCTCAATATAAACACATAGATAAAATGATAGAGAAATTTGGAATTTCAGAATTGAAAAATACTAACACCCCAATGGAAATGGGACTAAAGATAGATAAAATAGAAAATGGTAGAGACGATACTCAGTATAGATCGATGATAGGAGGGCTATTATATTTAGCAAGACTCACAAGGCGGGATATATTATTTCCAGTAAATTTTTTCTCCCATTTTCAAAATAACTCAAATGAAACTCTTAAAAATTACGTAAGATGAATTTTTAGGTATGTTAACACAACAAAAAATTATAATTTAATGTATAAATCACAAGGGGACGGCATACAAGCTTATATTAATGCCTCATATGCACCCCAAGTTGATGAAACAAATATTAATATAAATAATCTTCGAAAAGGTAAATCAATAACTGGTTTTATGATATTTGCTAATGGAGACTTGGTGGAGTGGAATTGCTCTAAGCAAACAATTCACGCCTCAAAAAGTACTGCAGCAGAAATAATTGCAGTTTTTGATACCTTGGACACGATAAAAGTGATACAGTTTATGAATTATGAAATATATGGAGAGAAATTGATCGTAGATATAATGGAGGATAACATTTCCACCCACAAAATATGTTCAGGGGGAAGTCAGAAAAAATCAAGATCCCTCATGATTAAATGTTATTCGATCCTGGAGGCACTTGAAGAAAAAATAATATATTTTAGGACTGTAAGTTCGGAGAATTAATTGGCCGATATCCTGACCAAATCTCTAGATCGCACCAAATTTGAAAATATAATTATCAAAATATTGAATGATACAAATATATATATATATATATATAATAAATAAAAATTCGTTTATTTCATAAATTTCAAAATAAAAAAAAATATTTCCTTCCAAGTACAAGTCATAACCTGAAATTATTTGCTGAAAAATTACCCTAGAATTATCACAAAATAGTACCTAACAAAAACCATATACTAGAAAATTCTTGCCAGAAGTAGATAGTCGAATTTTCAAAAAATGTAACAAAGAAAACTAAATTAAAATCGAGCAAGAAAAAACCCTAAAATACGAATAATAAAAACCCTATACATTTTTAAACAAGCGTGAGAGAAAAATACGTAATATTCCCACACGAATGATGAAAGGAAAACGGACAACAATAAATACAATAAAGATTAAAACCCATTACACGACCGCAATTAAGATAAATCGAAGAACTTGCCTTATCGTGAAAACATGTTAGATGCCACTTCAAATACAATAGCAACAAACAAAAGATAAAATAAGCGATGCAACGTATATTATCCTACAATTCATTGCTTGTCATGTATTTAAGATAAGATACCAAACGTAACGTTTTCTAAATGCATTGAACTTATAATCATGAATACCATTGTGAATTTTTTTTCCTCTTTTCTTTACGATAATATATGTTCGTGAATATTTTTTCCATTTCTTTTTTCAGCACACGATAATATGAATCATTCATTACTCATTTTTATACGAATATTTTTGCATGTTACCATTTTTTATTATAATATTTACCACATATTACCATTTTTATACAATATATATTTATATTGAATATTCTTATGCATGTTACCAAATTATTTATTTCATTTTTATTGTATTTTATTTATTGATGTGAGGCGGTAAGTACGAGGAACAAAAATGAGTAAGAGAGAAGTATTCACGATAGAATTTATTAGCAGACTAAAAATATAATTTCAAGTAAAATACGCAATGGCGAAGCAACAGCATTATTGGTAACAGAAAGTAGGGGAAGCGATTTGTGATGAGAGTGTACGTGTGACATACATATATATATATATGTAAGATCGGTTAAAAGTTACATGCAATAACGAGACGAAAGAATGCACTCAGTAAATTTTATTAAAGAGGAATTCAAAACAAAGTCGCTATTACATATCACAACGACGTACGACGTACAACTTAAGACCGTATGAATTAGAATCAAATAATCGAGAAGAAATAGACGAGAGAAAACTAAGAGGAATAGACAGGAATCAACAAGAGAGAAAAGGTGAGCGGGTAGATGACTGATAAAGGAGAACGAAAGATGACATGCGATGTACAACGATAATACAAAGTATTATCGTGTACGAAAGAATGACGAACGTTCTTACATCCCCCATTCCCACTCATTTAAGAGCGAAAGAGAGAGAGAAAAAGGAAGGAAGGGAAAGGAAAGAAAGAGGCAAAAATTACATGGTTACAAGGTATACAATAAAAGTTTCGAAGCATGATATAATTTCTTATGATTGCGAATAACGAGTTCATAAACATTGTTAGAAAGAGTACGAGTAATCTTAAATGGACCCGAGCGGAGAGGGTCGAGTTTATTACGATTAAGCTTGTTACCGTTATCCACGAGGACGAGGTCACCGTTTGTAAATGGTACATCTAATTTACCTTTATCATAGCGGAGTTTATTATATCTATGGAATTGCAGAGTACGTTCATATGCGAGCTTGCGGTCAATAGTAATATCCAAAGAACGAGGAAAAGAAGATGGAACAATAGAGGGGAAAGAACCTGTAAGAAGATAGGACGGAGGAAAAGAAGTAATGGAGTGAGGTGAGTCATTATAGTATTGAACGCATTTATGAGTAAGGGAGGTCCAGTCGGAGGAAGAGGAAGAGGGGTCGTTGATCATACAACGAACACGATTCACCAATGTCTGATTGAGGCGCTCATTCAGGCCATTGGAAAATGCGCAATCGACTGCAGTAAAAACATGGGTGATATTAGAGTTCGTGCAATAATCAGTAAACACGTCAGAAGACAATCCACCATACTGATCGGTGAGAAGGGTACCAATAGAGTGACCCTTCTGCACCGAGTCAACCAGTGAAATCATCTCGCTAGCTGTCTGACCTTTAGAGCACAGAACCCAGGCGAAACGGGTGAAGTGATCGACAAGAAGGTGAAGGTAGCGGAAGGAAGGATGATATTTGGAAAAACCACCTATTGTGTCGAGGGACATAATTTCGTAAGGACCAGAAGGGGGACCGAGGATGCCAAGACGGGTGGTGAGACGGGAACGACGAGACTTGTTCTTTAGACATACTTCACATTTCGAGCAAAAAGTACGAATTAAACGATACATAGACGGAAAGGTGAAATCATACGAAATAATGGATATCATGTGTTTAGAACCTATGTGGCCAAAATGAGCGTGTACTTGATCGGCGAGTGAGAGACCAGAAGCGTGAGTGAGTACAATACGAGCACGACCATGTATATTACGAATAATAACATTATCACGGAACGAGTCTGAGCTTAATTTTACTACATCAGTTTGCATTTGACGAATGCTATCATGGGAAAGAAAGTAGAGCGAGGGAATGATAGGTTCAGGAGGAGAAGAATCAGAAGAGGGTTCGAGAACGGGGTTACGGGAAAGGCAATCGGCTTCGTGATTGGAGGAACCGGGGTAATAGAGAATGTCAAAGTCGAACTGCAGGAGTTCGTTGGCCAAGTCGCCAAGTTCCTCATCAGGACGAGCTTTGAGGTTGAGGTGTTGGAGAGGCTTGTGGTCAGTGTAGACAGTAAAGTGTCTACCAATGAGCCAGAAGCACCAGAAACGGATAGCCTCACGTACAGCAAGACTTTCGATATAAATAGCTTTTTTCTTCTTTTGAGCTTCTGACAATTTCTTCGAGAAATAGGCGACCGGCATGAAGGTTCCGTCAGCCTGCTTCTGCTTCAATACCGCACCAATACCCACTCCACTGGCGTCAGTGTAAATGAATATAGGTTTGGTATGATCGAAGATTGCAAGAATCGGAGCGGAAGTCAAAAGTTTTTTTGTAGTATCGAAACTTTGCTGACAAGAGGGGGACCAAGAGTAAGGAACATTTTTGCGGAGAAGATTGTGGAAAGGTTCGAGAAGGGTGGTGGAATGAGGAATAAATTTTCGGTAGAAATTTACTTTGCCTAGGAATTGACAAATTTTACGACGAGAGGAAGGGAGGGGAAAATTTTGAATAGCGATAAGGTTATCATTGAGAGGCTTAACGAAATTAGGTGAGAGAATATGACCAAGGTAACGGATCGAAGACATTGCGAAGTTACATTTATCAAAATTAAGGCGAAAACCTTCATCGAAAAGGGGGGAAATCAAAAGTTGAATATGATTAACATGTTCATCAAAGGTGCGAGAAAATACAAGGATATCATCCAGGTAATTAACACAAAAGGAAGATAAATTACGAGACTTAATAACATTCGAAAGGATCCGTTGAAAGACGGCAGGTGCGCTTTTAAGACCGAAAGGCATAGAGCGCCATTCATAGTGCCCATGTTGTGTCACAAACGCCGTTTTGGAGCAATCCTCAAATTTAATCGGAGTCGAATGAAAAGCTGCATTGATATCCAGCGCCGAGAACCACTGGCAACCATGCGTTTTTGCAATAATGTCATCGATTAAGGGAAACGGATGACACTCCGGAACAATTAATTTGTTGAGCTCTCGAAAATCGACACACATACGTGTCTTAACCTTCAAACTGCTCAGGCCATCCTTCTTGTATTGAAGGGTTACCGGTGAGGCAAACGGCGACGAAGAGAAAGAAATCATATTATATTTAAGTAACATAGAACATTGTTTTTCAATTTCCTCCTGGTCGGAAAAAGAGCAGCGGTAAGGCTTTTTAGCGACGTATGTGTCATGAGTTAAACGAATAGGACATTCATATTTAGTAACATTTCCAACATCGAATTTATGACGGGCAAAGGCGGAATGATTTTTTTTATTAAATTCTGAACGACAAATTTTTGGTTATCTTTTAAGTGAGAGGTTTTTGAAATAAAATTAACTTCAGAAAAATAATCATTCCAAATTACGTTCTTCGGATCTTGTTTTTCTATGATTACGTTATTAAATCCGATAGGGGACCTTTGTACGTTATCTTGAGAAAGAATAAGATTGTAGTTTAATGAGAGTTTAAAGGTTGGAATAAGATCGAGAGCAATATGAAAATCATAAGCAAAAGTTGATGAATCAAGTACATAGAGCAACACTCTCTCGGAAATATTAAAAATTTTAATTGAAAGGATAGTAATTCCTAAAATAATGCCCGTGCCGCTGGTCGTACGAAAAGTAGATTTGAGCGGAAAGAATTTATAATTTTTTAAATTTTTTAAAGTCTGGTATGAGATACAAGACGCGTTAGCACCAGGATCATACAGGCCGGTACCTGAAGTGTTCGCATAATCTACTTTTACAACAACAAACGAGGGCATTATTCGTTTTTTTGAATAATGTCGATTTCACGTTTTAGATTGTCGATATCTAAGGAGTGTATTCCTTTTACACTATTTGAAGTTTGGTTAGTATTATTATCATAATTGTTATGTTTACGATACTTTTCGTCGCGGGCCTTGGTTAGACAATCCTTCTCCAAATGATTACGTTCGTACCCCTTTTTCTTGCAGTAAGGACAAAAATTCTTCGGTGTAGAATTGGAATACGAATTATTGAAGCCATTACGAGGTGTTGAGTCGAACGTATTGACGAGCGAAAGAAATTTTCCGAGCGTCTGAGTTTCGGATAGGTTGATCTTATCTTGTAGATGACGAGGAAGTCCGATGGCAAGATGAGTAATTTTATCAAATGCAGCCATATTTGGATGATAGGAAACAAGAAGATTGAGTTTATTTTGACAGTAATTGGAAATTGACCCAGAGATATAATGGTAACCCCAAGCGGCACGAGTGGCGGCGAGCCCTTGCGAGCCAAAATTTTCAACGAATGAGTCCCTCCAAAACTGCCACGAAGTCGAAGAATTCGACAATCGGTGGTACAATACCATTTCTCAGCGCTGTCCTCCAAAAATAAACGAATTATTTCCCAGTAACGGTCCTCTTCAATGCCCAAACGTAAGCATTCCGATTCAAAAATTGTGATCCACGAATTAGCATTTGCAAAGAGGGATTTCGAACCAAATTTTGGAATCGCAGCATTCTTAATGATCGAAGTAATTGAGACAACGGGTGCCACGGAAGAGTTGACGTTCGAGGTTTTGGAAGACCCTGATTTGATAGATGGGAGAGAAGCCAGGTCGGAGTAATCATATTTGTCCAACATTCTGCCATGAAAAATAGGGTTTTCGCATTCATCAAAATAAAGCTGTGCTACTCTATCTGGCAAGACAATGGTAAATGAACGACGTGTCCAACGAGGTTTCAAATCAGTTTTTGCCATTTTAGCGATTGGAAGTTCCGTTAATGCTGTATGAAATTGAAGGTCGCGAAATTCAGGTGGAAAAGTGAAAACTACCGTCTGTCCAATTACCTGTATGGAGATAATCTGAGGAGTAGTAGTCTTTCCTTCAGAACCAGATGGAAGAGCAGCGATGGTAAAACGAGCTTTCACAGACATCATGTAAATTACGACGAGAAAATCGGTAACGCAAAAAGCGAAAATTAATAGCAAAGTTTTGAATTTGTAAGATCGGTTAAAAGTTACATGCAATAACGAGACGAAAGAATGCACTCAGTAAATTTTATTAAAGAGGAATTCAAAACAAAGTCGCTATTACATATCACAACGACGTACGACGTACAACTTAAGACCGTATGAATTAGAATCAAATAATCGAGAAGAAATAGACGAGAGAAAACTAAGAGGAATAGACAGGAATCAACAAGAGAGAAAAGGTGAGCGGGTAGATGACTGATAAAGGAGAACGAAAGATGACATGCGATGTACAACGATAATACAAAGTATTATCGTGTACGAAAGAATGACGAATGTTCTTACATATATATATATATATATTGACGTGATGATGATGATGAAGAGGGAGATGGGGTGGGATTTTGTATCAACGCCCCCCTGAAATTTTAGCGTTCGAGTTCTTCATCATTAAGATTGCTGAAATTTATTATATTAATTCACATAAAAAGAATTAAAAAAAATTAAATATTGTAATAACATGATGTTTCAAAAAAAATATGGTAACTTTAAGTTTTGAAAATAATTAAACGAATATAATAAACAATTAAATCACATGCATATGAATATTGAAATAGTATATGTGTATATAAAAAATGGTAAATGGTAACCTGTAAAAAAAATTGTGATTAAAAAAAATAAAGAGAATAATTGGTAACATGCAAAAAAAATTATTTCGTGTATATAAATGACTAATATATGATTCATTGCGGCATATGCCCGAATAAATTCTCGAACATTTACGAGTGCAGATTATGAAAGGAAAAAAGAAAAGAAATTGAATTGAAAGGAAATAAAATTAACAAAAGGTTTTAAGATATACGATCGTGCATAGGAAACGTTACGTTTTACAATCTTATCAAGTACGTTGGCATGCAATAGTATGAAATGATAATACATGTTGTCCATTAGGTTTATCTTTTACATTTCTCTTTGTGCTTGAGGTGGCGTTTAACATGTTTATTTTTGGATAAGGTAGGCTATTAGGTTAATCTTTATTGAGGTCGTGTAATGAGTTTTTATCTCTCATATATTGTTAACATTTTCCTTTCATATGATCTGTGGGAATTTTTCGTGTATTTTTCTCACGCTTGTATAAAGTTGCATACTATTTCTATTATTAGCGTTTATAGGGTTTATACTCGATTTTAATTGTTTTCATTGTTCGGTTTGCAGTAAAATCGAGTATTTATTTTTGACAAGTATTTTCGAGTGTATTTTTCCTTTAAGTATTATTTGTGAACAATGTAGGGGTATTTTTCTTGTACAATATGTTTCATATTTGGATTTAAATATTTGACTTGGTACAACTTGACTTTTTGGACAGGCATTTTTCTTGAATAAATGTATATAATATTATGTATACAAATTCGTATTTTTGAGAATTTTGACTATTAAATTTTCAAATTTTGTTCTGTCTAAAGATTTCGTAAGTAAATCTGCAAGCTGATTTTCAGAATTGACCGATCTAAAATGGATTATTTTTTCTTCCATTGCCTGCAAGATTGAGTAGCATTTTATCATAAGTGCTCTCGATTTCTTTTGGCTTCTCCCAGAGCAAATTTTTTGAGTTGATATATTATCCTCCATTATGTCTACGGTTATTTTATCTCCTAAAATTTCAAAATTCATATGTTGTATAACTTTTACTATATCAAGGGTGTCAAAGACTGCTATAATTTCTGCAGTGGTACTAGATGAAGCATGGATTGTTTGCTTTGAACAATTCCATTCTATCAAATCTCAATTCGCAAAAATCATAAAACCAGTAATTGATTTTCCTTTTTGTAAATAATTTGGATCAATATTATTATCATCCACTTGAGGGGCATATGAGGCGTCAATATATGCTTGTATTCCATCTCCCTACGATCTATATGTTAAATTATAATTTTTTGTGGAGCTAATGTACCTGAATATTCTCCTTACATAATTTTTAAGCGTATCATTTGAATTATTTTGGAAATGTGAGAGGAAGTTTACTGGAAATAATATGTCAGGTCTTGTTAATCTGGCTAAATACAATAATCCACCAATCATCGATCTGTATTCTGTGTCGTCCTTACCATTTTCAACTTTTTCAATTTTTAGGGCAGTTTCCATTGGAGTATTTGTCTTTTTTATTTCCAAAATTCCAAACTTTTTTATCATTTTTTCTATGTGCTTATTTTGGGATAATATTATCGTCTATTTTCAATATTTCTTTCGATTTCCAATCCCACAAAAATTTTTTGATTATTGATGATTGTTATAGTAAAAGATTTTTCTAATTGTTCGTTTATTTTTGTGATTGCCATTTGTGAATTTGTAGCTTAAGAAATATGTATTTTCATTTTTGGTATTCATTTGGTACAAACATCTACCTGCCTTAGTTCTTAAGAAGCCCATTTCCTTTATTTTGTAGTCCAATAGATCATACCAGGATTTGCTTGACATTTTAAGTCCGTATATTGATTTTTTTAATTCGAGGACTTGATTTGAATTAAAATTTATCCCTTCCGGTTTTTTTACATAAATCGGTTTTATAATGGGGGAGTTCAAATATGCCATTTTGACGTCATATTGTACAAGAATTAACTTTTGTTTATTAACTATAGAGAACAACCATCTAATAGTACTAATAGATGCAACAGGGCCATGTGTTTCAGTAATATTGTATTCAGTTCGGTCTTTGAAGCCCCTTGCTACTAATCTGGCTTTGGGTTTGGGGTTGCCAAACTCATTGTATTTTATTGTGAATATCCATCTTGTGTCAATTAATTTTTGACGATCATAGTCTACTATCTCCCAAACATTCATATTATTTAGGGAATTGAATTCGTCATTTATTGCATTTACCCACTCTGTTCAAAAAGGATTATTATTAATTTCATTAAAATTTTTTGGGACTCAATCTTCTATGTATGATTTGTTATAATTAATATTAATATTCATAATTATTGGAGTTATTATTCCTAGATCCTGTTCATAATTTGCTGGCTGAATTATTAATTTTCTGTTGGATGTTTCCAATGATTTAATATTTTGAGACTCATCTACCCTTATGTCACATGCAATACACGATTTAGTTTCAAATGGATCTCTTAAACAATATCCCGTATTATATGTATCCCATCATTATACTTCTTTCTGCTCTAGGAGTCAGTTTTGGGTCTATTTTAATTTTTGATTTAGATTTAGCCTTAGTTGCATTTTGTTTCCTAACTTCAAAAAGGATGTGTCTGTATGTTAATGAGCCAAATACTTTTAAATTTTTTAAGTTGGGTTCTGTGTCATAAAATAGTTTGTATGGGGTTTTAAAATCTTTGTTGGCTTTTGTTGGTGAACGATTTATTAAGTATGCCAATGTAACAATTGCATATGACCAATATTTAATGTCACGATTGGCATCAATGAGCATAGCTCTTACTCTTCTCATGAGTGTCTGGTTCTGCCTTTTGGCTATGCCATTCAACTCTGGGGAATAAGGAACTACGTAATCCATTGTGATACCGTTTTCCTGACAATAATTTACTATTTTTGCATCTGTGTATTCTTTTGCATTGTCGCATCTAATAGTCCCTATGGGAAAATTTGGAAATTTATTTTTTATTGACATTATTATATTTTTGAATTCAGTTGCCACTTGATTTTTTGTTGATATGGGCATAACAAAAGTGTATTCTGAGTAATGATCGATGAAGGTTAAAATATATTTTTGATTGGCGATCGATGGTGTGAATGGACCCATTATATCCAAAGAGGTTATTTCTAATTTTCTTGATGGTTTTGTTCTTAATCCATTATGCCCTAATCTCGTATTATTTGCAATGCAGCAGATTTGGCAGTTTTTAAAATCATCGTCTCTAAAGTTTAAATTTTCTGGAATACCAACATATAAATTTTTAACCTGACCCTTCAGGTTTTAGCGATGGGTCCCCAGCCAAAAAACGACAGGAAAAAGCGACCCAAAAATAGTGCGTATATAAGACCACACATTATAATAAGCGCGTATATAAGACCACACATTATAATAAAGACACTGATTGTATATCGCTACACGTCTTCTTTAAGAAGTGGTATCTTATAATATTACAGTGAGAGTGAGAAAGAGGAAGAGAGAGAGGGGGCTAAAACCTGAAGGGTCAGGTATTTTACACTTTAGCCGTCAGGCTCAAAGTAATAACATCCCGGGGGTGGAGGGGGCAGAGCCCCCTCCCGAGGCGCGAAGCGCCTAGTTTTTAATTTTTGTATATAACGTGCATTTAAGTGACCCAACCTTCTATATATGATCATTTTTTTATTTAATATATTATTATTATTATTATTATTGTTATGAATATCATTAATACCATCAGTATCATCCTTATTGTTTGAATTTTCATCATTTGGTATATTTTCTGAATTATTATCATTTTAACCCCCCTCAGACGAATCTGTATTTTCATTTAATATGCTGTTATCGTCAGCTTCTTATATTTCGAGTTCAATTGAAAAATCCTCCCATTCGTCCTCATTTTCTTGGGTTACTGGGCATATTTTTGTAGAACTATCTGATTCTGAATTAAAATTCTCATCTTTTTTTTTTTATTATATCATTATTGTAATTATCCGTATTATAATGGATATAAAATATTCCGTTTTCCTTTGGGGCAGTTATTAGAATTTCCCCATTTTCTATAAAATATATATTAGCACAGTCTTTTTGTTGGTCGATATTTACTGTACCTGTATTTGTCATTTTTATTGCACTATTTATATCGATGTTTAAATCAGGTACATAATGTACATCATTTAATTCAATTAATGATTGTATTTTATTATAATTTTCAATTTTTATGGTCATTTGACCAGTGTGTGTGGCGTACAAGAAAGCATTTTTACCAGCACATTGAAGCTTTACAGGGGTGATAAATTTTTTAATATTTCTTAATTTATTTATATCAGATTTTAGGTGCACCCCCGCCACTCTATCTAAAATTGTTTTGTTTTCAAAATGTGTATAATTTTCATTTGTTTCATTATTTTTAATTAATTTATTCAACAACCATTCATTTGGATTATTTGAATATTTTTTTATCATGCAGGACATTTTTACCTGTTGCTCGGGATTCTCTTTTTTATTAGGTGTATTATTATTATTTTGGACTGGTTTAAGTGGATAATTATTTTGATTTTTATCAATATTTTTATTATTTTTATTTTGTTGGGGATTATTATTATTACAATTTTGGGCTTTGTGACCATTTTGACCACATTTGTAACATTTTGGAATATTTGGGTTATAATTTCTATTATTACCTCTATAATTGTTTCCTCGATAATTGCCATTATTTCGATAATTATTTCCTCTATAATTACCATTTCCATTATTATTTGAACTATTATTACTATTATTTTGTTGTTTATTTGGTTCATTGCCATTTCCATTATTATTCGTACTATAATTTCGATTGTTGCCTCTATAGTTATTATAATTATTACCCCTATAATTATTCCGTCCTCTATAATTACCATTACGACCTCTATAACCATTATTATTACCATTGCCATTATTCCTATAATTATTATTATTATTATTATTATTATTATTATTATTGAAATTATTATTATTTTGTTTCTTTAATGTCCGATCTCTGAATTTTTGATCAGCATCTTCTCTCAAAATTTGTTTAAAATTATCGATATTTCGTTCATTGGTGGGTAGATTCTCAAATTGCATTTTCACCAGGGCCTGTTCATAGCATAGTGCAAGTTGTAAGTTCTCTAATTCTTCCTCCTCACTTACTTCTTTTCCGCTATCTCTTACATCTGTAACGAGTTCATCCCATTTTTTAAGAAATCCTCTCATGTTTCCCCAGGTTGGAATCTAAATTCCATCCATTTAGATTTAGCCATGTTAGCTGTAACTGATGTTTTAGTACCGTATATATTGTCTAATTTTTGTAACATCATTATGGCTGTGTTACAGTCTCGTATTTGCTTCGTAATATCATTAGAAACCCTTTCAAGTACAAATGCTTTGGCATTGTCTTGCATTTTACAGTAGTTTATCATTTCCTTACTGGGCCTAAAATTTAAGTCATCAATGTGGGATATATAGGATTGTAAAAATTTGTGCTCTCCAAAGATGTCATAATAACCAGCACCCCTAATGGCTGAAATAATCATTCGCCTCCAATCCAAGTAATACTTTCCATTGATAACTTTTCCTAATGGAGCTTGAATGGGTTTTATTTCATTTACATTCGACATATTTTCCTCAATTTTTTTGAAACCTAATAATTTATCTTCTATATTCGTAATAGGTATATATTTATTTTCTAATGTTTCTTTTTCTATATTTCTTATGAGATTTCGTTCTTTTAATTCAATTTTTTCGTATTCTTTTTCACTATTATTAATTTTTTCTGTTTCTTTTTTATCCAGTTTTTTATTTTTTAATTTTTATTTATTATTTCAAAAATCTATTTATAAATTTTTTCTCTGATTCCAATGAACTATATATTCGAGATGAAAAATAATTTGGTGTTGAATCAGATATTTTAATATATCTAAATGAGCTAATTTCCTCTATTTTTCCAGAAATGTCTATTGTGAAGGATTCCAATATTATTTCTCCCGTAAAATACGTGTAAAAAGGAAGATTATATGTTTCTAATTTCAAATCCACTACTTTCTCTCCTTCAAACTTTTTCAACAATTCTTCTAATTCCTCTTTCTCAATCTTATATTCTCCTACTTTATTTTCTAATATATTTATTAATTTTGACATATATTTTATAAGGGGAAAAAAATTATTTATCACCACCTCAAACACACAATAAAAATTTGAGAAACACAAAAAATAATTCAACTAAACATATTACCTTAACATGAAGAAATTTTTTTTGTCGATCCGTTGTGCAAATTTGTAGTTTATCGAATCCCAATTTCACCGTCGTAATCTCCGCTGAATTTTGATGTATGTTGGCCCAAAAATTTGTGGTCTTCGTTGTTGGTGATCTCTCGTCGAGTCCTTGAAGATGGGAGCAGAAGATTTCTTCAGGTGGTTCGCTGTATCATTGGTGGTCCTTTCTGAATTGTAGTTCGATTACTTTCAGGGTTGGCCATTATTGGATCAGGAACAATTTTGGTTACTTTTTATTTTTTCGACTTCGAAAAGAATTTTAATTAAAAAATTCGAGTTTAATTTTCTCAATTGCACGACACTTTTCGTGTATTATTCGTGTAAAAATGATAAAAATTTATGCACAACTATTAATCAATTTCAAAAATAAATTTGCTTTTTTTATAATTTAATATTATTCTTCTTTTACTGTTTAACCGCATCAATGGCTACCATGATGTGAGGCGGTAAGTACGAGGAACAAAAATGAGTAAGAGAGAAGTATTCACGATAGAATTTATTAGCAGACTAAAAATATAATTTCAAGTAAAATACGCAATGGCGAAGCAACAGAATTATCGGTAACAGAAAGTAGGGGAAGCGATTTTTGATGAGAGTGTATGTGTGACATATATATATAGATTTACGTGATGATGATGATGAAGAGTGAGATGAGGTGGGATTTTGTATCAACATTTATTTTATTCATTTAATTATTTTTCTTTCGAAGCGCAGCAAACCAAAAAATTTTTTTAATGAAGAAATCCAAGTTACCATAATAATGTTGAAATCGTATCGTCATAGTAATTTTTGTTTAATTAATTTTCTTTTCTTTTCTTTAATCTTTTCTATTTTTAAATTTATTTATAAAAAATAAAAATTCGTTTACTTTCAGCGGACATGTAGATGAAGAATTCAAACGGTAAAATTTCAGAGGGGTGTTGTAATGGAAATTCCACCTCATATCCTTCTTCATCATCATCATCACAATTCTATATATATGTCATACATTCATCTCACACACGAACCGCTTCCCCTACTTTTCTCAAACGATAATGCTGTGCTTCGCCATTTCGTATTTTAGTTGTGAAATGTATTTCAGTCTGCAATTAAATGTCGTAAAATAATAAAGTCTCAAGTTCTTTCAATCCTCGTTCTGCACGCCTCACATCGCATATATATATCCTCAAGGTTTGATCTCATAAAATTGTGTATGATAAGAGGCTTGTTTCTTTGGCTATTCGATCTGTTTGGTGAACATAGATTTCAATTGAAACAATGAAAAAAATCTATAAAATTATCAAAAAAGTCTAGATCATAAAATTTCTCTTACATAAATATCAATGAATTCACTTTTGAGATGTAGGATACAAAATGGCGTATTGCCGTACTCGTATCTGTAAGGCTTTAGTTTCGGCCAATGCCAATCGAATTCCGGAACTCGTCAAATATCATTATTCATTATTTTGCTTCCACGTTCCACCACGACCACCGGCTTGCGGCTTGTTTTTAAAGTCTTGGACTGGACTTGGTTCGATTTGGTTTCATTTCATGTTCAGCTTATTAAAAATTTGAATTCGAATTATTTCAATGTAGGTATATAGCCGTTGCTTGAGGTTTTCAGTTCGTTGATTCCATCAAAAGCGTGTTATTTGTGGATTTAATAAGAAAATTCCATGTTCTGAGTACCTTCGTTTACCTTTATTAATTTTTCACAATCACTATTATTATTAAAATTAATATTGTATTTCGATACTTCCAGCAAACTTTTGAGGTCGACCTCTCATACAATTATCCGTATATTTTTATATTCTGAATTGCCTTACTTCAGGTTCTCATTTTAAACATTTTGGAACGATGTCATTCATGGGAAAGGTAAGAAAATTTTAAATATTGTACGAATTGTATTTATTTACATATACAGATTTTCAGTATGTGAATTTTATCTTTCAGCCATTGCTATATTCCTATTGGAGAAGTTCTTGTGCATGGAGAGTTCGAATTGGTGAGCCTGGTCTGTCTGCCGGGGTGCGTTCAGAATAAACTCCCAGATAACCAAAACATTCCAATAATTTAGAATGGCTGGTTGTTTCACTACTTTTACGTGGGTAAATCACTCAAGTCGTTCAAAATGAGTTTCTTATTTTACCCGACTGAGTAACTTTTTACCTCACTAAATAGTTGGAGAAAAATGACCTTAACATTTGTGATTGGTTAGTCCAGTATTAATTTGATAACAGCATGAAACGATCGATGAAAATCTTTTATGTTTCAATTATTTACCCTGCTGTTGTGAGAAATCTCTCATTTTGACGTGGGTAAACTTGGGTCGTTTCCATTTCTTTTCAACAACCGTGGTTGTTTTGGTCGTTCATTCTGAATTCACTTCCGGTATACAAATTTTAATATGGTATGTTTGTTGATATGTTTTATGTACTCCGTAGCGTTAAATCTAAAAGAAATTCCGTACGAAATCAAACCCGTTAGTTTGGTAAAGGCTGGAGGTGAACAGCATTTCAACGAATTTCGCGATGTCAATCCAATGGAACAAGTGCCGGCTTTACAAATTGATGGGCACACATTAGTCGAATCGGTTGGTACTGCACGATGGAATTGGTACCATATAAATTCTTGTTCTTGACTGAATTTATGTTTGTATTTAGTTGAACATCATGCACTATTTAGAGGAAACACGACCCCAAAGACCATTAATGCCGCAAGATGTGCATAAACGAGCCAAAGTAAGTTCATTATGTGAAGTATCGTGAAGTGTGTGCGTTATTTCTATTCGTTCAAGTCTTTATGATGTATCCCAGGTTCGAGAGATATGCGAAGTTATCGCCTCAGGAATTCAGCCTCTTCAAAATTTGATCGTTTTGATATACGTTGGTGAGGATAAAAAGAAAGAATGGGCTCAGCATTGGATTCAACGTGGTCTGAGAGGTGATTCATTAAATAATAGTTCTTGTATTTTCTTTTTTTTTTTTCTTGTATGTAGTCATCATACTTCAGATCAATGGTTATTTGTTCGAGGCTATTTGTAGATCACACATTCATCGGCCTTATAAAAGATTTTTTCAATAATTTTCGTTCTTATTGACTCAATCTGTTATACCGTGCTGTCCTATTGTGATGAAAAATGGTCCCATATCGAGATTGGGGCTTTAAATTTAAAGTACTACTTTTGTTTAGATTATATTAATTTTCGTAATTTGAATTATCTATTTCAGCTGTTGAAAAGTTAATGTCTTCTTCAGCTGGAAAATATTGTGTGGGTGATGAAATCACGTTGGCTGATTGTTGTCTCGTCCCTCAAGTTTTCAATGCTCGAAGGTAGAAAGAATTTTCATTATTTTTATATTTTCTCACCTCTGGTAGCATTCTACTGAATTTTCTTATTTTAGATTCCAAGTAGATCTTAGACCTTTCCCAATCACGCTGAGAATCGATCGAGAATTGGAAAATCACCCTGCATTTCGTGCAGCTCATCCCTCATGTCAACCAGACTGCCCTCCTGAGGTTGGAAAGTAATGGAAGAATCACATTTCTTATGTTGGATTATTTGTGAGAATGTTAACCATCATTTCGATGGTTGCAGTAATTCTTTCTTTTCCATTGCCTCAATTGAAAATCTGTTTATTCTATACATCAATTAAAATTCTGAATGTTACATTTTCTTCCTATTTTTTTTAAACTACTCTTGACCTTATACAATGGAAACAAACTTATGTCAAGTTTTTTCCTCATTAGTTCTTATCATGATAATTTAGTATCTGTCGATCTCAATTTTTCTACGTTTTGCTTTAGCCTTGGCTCTTTGCCTGTATTCAAAGTATTTCGAATGTTAAATGTAAATTTGTGTGTAAATTCTGTCACATTCAATCGAATTTTCACTTTTGTACGTGCAGTTATTTGAATTAGTTGTTCATTTTGTGAAAGCCTGATTTTTAATTACTGTTGATCAAATCTATGTGTTACCTACTATATAAATTATTCTAGTCTGGTTTTGTATTATTCCCTTCTTCATTATTATGTTAGACTATTGTTCGCTTCTTTTTGTTATTTGAATTTTCTCTTCGTTTTCTACCATGTATGAATTTGTTTTGAAAAAATTTGGTTTACTATGTAGCCTACTTCTTAAATATAGAACAATGTGACTAGCTATACAACCAATACATTTTTATTATTTATTTACTTGAAAATTACATTTATTAATTTTGAATGATTGTTTAAATGTTGATAATATTGAACATGTTGAAGGTTGTTTGAATAAATACAAGGCGGTAGCGAGTAAAGGAGTTCCCTATAGGTCAATTTTTTTTATTTCTTGCATGAAGTCAGGATTCTATACACTCCAACGTATTGCTATGGAGGAATTTTTCCTGAGTTTCCGATGATGCGGGGCTTTGGCCAAGCTATGACACTTTCTATGTTGGCAATGGCAGGGTGGTCTCCAGGGGGTGGGACTTTGTCTCACCTGCTTGACCCCACCAATGTTGTTAATAAAAGTGACATACCATGGACCAGCTTCCTGTATCTGCCCAAAAAATCCCACTGGCCACCATCTATGTCATAATTACAAGTAAACAAGCGAGTTTGCCCAAGTGAGGATCACAAAATCAACATAGTGTTGACACATCGTAGAAAATAAAACAAACCAACAATAGAGTCAAAGAGAAAAAATAATTTGACAGAAAACGGCATATGCTTCTACTCCTTTGATTATTTAGCACTAGATTCCTGGGTAACACCTAAATCTGTGCCAACAAAATCCACCTACAGCTGTAAAATAGATTCGAGTTTCACTCAATTTCATTGGATTCACATCAATGTATATATATATATATATATATCTTTAAATTCATAAGACAGTGAGACTGACAACAGAGGATAAAAGACCTACTAGGTACATAAGTGCAGTTGCAGTAAACTGATGTCCATTGTATACCAGTGTGCGGCAATAGATCAATCAAGGCAATCTAGATAGTGATTTACAGATCTTGTCAACATCGCGATCTCGATTGCTTTCTGTACATCAATCTAACAAGGTGATCTAGATCGCGATATAATTAATTAGATCGTTTACTGATTTTTTAGATTGCTTCCCAATTTCCTCCCCATCAACTTTTTCTACCATATAAGAATTGAAGAATGAGAAAAAAGAACAAAATTAAAAGTAGGAATACTAAGTTTGGGTCATTTATTAATTTATTTTTATCTTTTGTACCTTTAATAAATTATTAAGCATATTCTTGCACCGTTAACTTCTCCACAGATGTTTGACAGATAAATAAGCCTAAAATTTTTGGATAATGTGTAATTTGAATTGGAGAAGGTTTTAAGGTAATTTTCAAATAAATTTTTACAAGGGAAACACTGAGTTATGGTTTATTCTGTTTCTCTTAATTTATGTTGGAAAGATGTTGAAGACCATACGGAAAAGAAACCATCACACATTAAATATTTGTAGAATATATCTACTGGTGTAGGTTGGTGTAAGTTAGTTTAGTGTAATCCTATCAAACGGAGCTATTAACATATGTTTGCTAAAGATTTTGTGAATATTTTTCTGAAATCATACTGTTGGTTCTTGAGATAAAACTTAAATTTTGAAAGTCATAAATAGCTCTGTTTGATTGGATTACACTAAGTTACACCAACCGTTTGACTATATAGCTTAATGGACTGCTAGAACTGATAAGAAATACATAGGGTTAAATGGAACATCGCTGAAGCCACTGTTAACAGGCGTTCTTTTTACAAAAAACGACCTTTGGTGATAAGTGAAAGTACAAACACTAGTGAAACTTAAAAGAATATTGTTCTCTCACTGCTTATATTGTTAGGAGTCACTAAAATATAACTGAATACAAATTCAGTTTTCACACAAAGTACCTTTTTCGAAAAGTAACGCCTGCATTCTTTGGCTTCAAGATTTTATTAGTTCTAGCAGTCCATTAAACTATATAGTCAAAGCACCAACCCACATTGGTAGAGATATTTCACGAATATTCAAGTAAAACTTGGCGCAAAGTCACATAACATTCCTACATTTGTGGAATCGCCCTCCTAGTGTAGGTTGGTGTAAGCTTTGACTATATACATACTGGACTGCTAATACTGATAAGAATAACACAGAGTCTAATGAACAACTGGTGAAGTTGAGTCAGACACCCGTATCCCCGTTCAAAATGTTAGTTTACTGGTTTGCTGTTTAAAAACATAGTGATGTAAGGTGTACAGAATGAGGATCGAAAGAACTTGAGACTTTCTACTTTTATGACTCTTTATTAGCGACTAAAATATATTTCATAAACGAAATATGAAATGGCGAAGCAACAGAGATATCGGATCGAAAGTAGAAGGGGAAACACTTCGTGACGAGTGTACGTATGACATATATATATAGTGTGATAGTGATGATGATGAAGAAAGAGAGGAGGTGGGATTTCCGTTACAACACCCCCCTGAAATTTTACCGTTCGAGTTCTTCATTATATTTGACACTGAAAGTAAACGAATTATTGTTATTTCAAAAAAATATTAAGTACAAAAAAAATAAATAATTAAAAAAAAAATTAAAAATTAAAATTATTGACATCGTATTATTTAAATATATTTGGTAACTTGGATTCGTAAAATAATTTTGTTGCGCTGTGCTTCGAAAATAAAAAATAAAAAAAATTAATTAAAATAAATAAATAGGTAAATAAATATGGTAACATGCAAGTAATATTCAATATATGTAATGGTATATGCAATATTTAAAAGTAATTAAAAAAATAAATAAAAATTGGTAACATGCAAAAAAAAAAATATCAGAGTATTATGAGTAATAAATGATTCATCACTCGTATATTTCGAGTCGAAAAGAAGTAGAAAAAGAAAAAATATTCGAAAAAGAGAAAGGAAAAAAAATATTCACAAACATATATTACATGAAGAAAAAATAAATGAAAAAAATTCACAAAGGTATTTCTGATTGTGGGTTCGATGAATTCAAAAGAAAGTTACGTTTCGTATTTTATCTTAAGAGTATAACATGAAAAAGATTGTAGAATAATATACGTTGCATCGTTTATTATCTTTCGTATGTTGTATTGTACTTGAACTGGCGTCTAACATGTTTTACAATAAGGCAACTTTTTCGGTTTATCTTAATTGCGGTCATGTAATAGGTTTTAATCTTCATTGTGTTTATTGTTGGAGAGTTTCTTTTCATAAAATTGTGTGGGAATATTTCGTGTATTTCTCTCACGCTAGTTGGAAAATGTATAGGGTTTTCATTATACGAATTGTAGGGTTTTTTCCTGCTCGATTTTCATGATTTTTTCTTTGTTAATAATTTTAAGAAATCGAGTATCTATCTCTTGCATGTATTTTCTAGTAAATGGTATTGTTGAGTACTCATTATGGTAATAATTGAAGGTTAATTTTTTATCAATTATTTTCATGTTACGACTTATATTTTGGACTTGAGATGACTTGTGTTTTGAAATGGGAAAATTTTCGAACATATTATGACTTTGAAATAAACGAATTATTATTTTATGTGTAAATGTTTGTTTCGTATAATATTTTGATAATTATATTTTCAAATTTTGAACGATCTAATGATTTTGTCAAAATATCTCCTAACTGATTTTCGGAGCTTACTGTTCTAAAAAATATTATTTTTTCTTCAAATGTTTCCAAAATCGAGTAGCATTTGATCATTAGGGCTCTTGATTTCTTTTGACTACCCCCGGAACATATTTTTTGGGTCAAAATATTGTCTTCCATAATATCCACCATCAATTTTTCTCAAAAAATTTTGTAATTCATATACTGCATTACTTTTATTGTATCAAGGGTATCAAAAACTGCAATTATTTCGACTGCAGTACTTGATGAGGCGTGAATTGTTTGCTTGCAGTAATTCCACTCCACCAAGTCTCCATAAGCGAATAGCATAAATCCAGTTATTGATTTCCCTTTTTTAAGATTTTCTATTTTTATATTTGTATCGTCAACCTGGGGTGTGTAAGAAGCATCAACATAAGCTTGCATACCATCCTCTTTTGATGCATATATTATATTGTATTTTTTAGTTGTATTGACGTATCTGAAGATTCTTTTTACATAATTTTTTAAAGTGTTATTAGAATTATTTTGGAAATGCGAGAAAAAATTGACTGGGAATAATATGTCCGGCCTTGTAAGTCTCGCTAAATATAGTAGTCCCCCTATCATCGATCTATACTCCGTGTCATCTCTACCATTTTCTATTTTATCTATCTTTAATCCCGTTTCCATGGGTGTATTGGTGTTTTTCAGTTCCGAAATTCCAAATTTTTTAAGCATTTTGTCTATGTGTTTATATTGTGATATTATTATAGTATTATTTTCTATATTTCTGACTATTTCGAGACCTACAAAGAATCTAGGATTGTTTATTATCGTAATTGTAAAATCCTTTTGTAGTTCTTCATTTATTTTTGTGATGGATGATTGCGAATTTGACGCAATTAATATATCATCCAAATAAGTCAGAAAATATGTTTTTTCATTATTATTTTTCATTATATACAGACATCTATCACTTTTTGTTCTTTCAAATCCCATATCTTTTACCTTTGCGTCCAATAAGTCGTACCATGATTTGCTGGATGTTTTCAATCCATAAATTGACTTTTTGAGTTCCAGTACTTGATTTTTTATTAATATTTATGCCTTCTGGTCTTTTAACAAAAATGGGTTTTATTATGGGTGAATTTAAGTACGCAGTTTTTACATCGTACTGTACCATTATTAATTTCTCTTTATTGACTATAGATAATAATAGTCTTATTGTTCCTATAGATGCTACTGGGCCATGGGTTTCAGCAATACCATATTCTGTTCGATCTTTAAAGCCTCGTGCCACAAGTCTAGCTTTAGGTTTTGGGTTTCTGAATTCATCAAATTTTATAGTAAAAATCCATCTTGTATCTATTAGTTTTTGGCGATCATAGTCTATTATTTCCCATACCTTCAAATCATCGAGGGAATTAAATTCATTATTTATGGCCTTGATCCATTCTTCCCTAAAGGGGTTTGTATCTATTTCATTAAATGTTTTTGGGATATTATCTTCTATGTATGTTTTATTGTATTTTATATTAATATTCATTATGACAGGGTTAATTATTCCCAAATCATATTCATAATCTGCCGATTTTATTATTAAGGGTTTATTATTTATTAATAGTGATTTTATATTTTGACTTTCATCCATTTTGACATCACATGAAATATATGATTTTGTATTATAGGGATCTCTGAGACAATATCCAGTATTCGTATAGCCCATCATTATGTTTTTCTCTGCCCTATGTGCTAGTTTCGGGTCGATTTTATCTTTTGATTTTGATTTTGCTTTTGTCGCATTTTGCTTTCTGACTTCCATGGGTATATGCCTATAAGTTAGTGCTCCAAAGACTTTTAAATTTTTTAAATTTGGTTTTACTCCATAAAATAATTCATACGGTGTTTTAAACCCCTCATTTGCCTTCGTGGGTGATCTGTTAATTAAGTAGGCTGCTGTAACAACAGCATAGGACCAATATTTTATATCGAGATTGGCATCAATCAACATAGCCCGTACTCTCCTCATTAAAGTTTGATTTTGCCTTTCGGCAACACCATTTAACTCTGGAGAATATGGTACTACATAATCCATTGTTATGCCCATCTCATTACAATAATTTATTATTTTTGCATCGGTGTATTCCCTTGCATTGTCGCATCTTATAGTCCCTATGGGGTATTCAGGAAATTTATTTTTCATCGACAGTATAATATTTTTAAATTCATTTGACACCTGGCTTTTATTAGCTATAGGCATGACAAATGTGTATTTCAAAAAATGGTCTATGAAGGTTAAAATATATTTTTGATTAGCCACAGAGGGCGTTAAAGGACCCATTATGTCTGATGACGCTATTTCCAATTTTTGAGTTGGTTTAGTTCTGATTCCAGTATGACCCAACCTCGAATTATTGGCAATACAACATATTTGGCAAATTAAGAAATCTTCATCCCTAAAATTAAGGTTTTCTGGAATACCAATTGCTAAAGTTTTTAATTTTTGCAAATATCTGGCATTTAAGTGTCCAAGTCTCCTATGTATTATTAATTTTTTATTCGTATTATTATTCGTTTGTGATTTATTATTGTTATTATTATTTTCATTATTTTCAATTATTATTTCCTCATTTTCACCCCCCTGAGGTGGTTCATTATTGGTTTCTTCTTCAAGAATTTCCAGTTCTACTGTGAAATCATCCCATTCATCATTCATATCTTGAGTAATGAGGGCACATATTATATTTTTTTTGGTACTATTATTATTATCTATTTTTTTTTTTTTACATTATAATATATATAAAATATTCCCTCTTCTTTTTTCGCAGTTATAATTATTTCTGCAGTTTCAATAAAATAGATATTCGCAATTTCTTTTTGCTGATCAATATTAATTATTCCATTATTTGTTATTTTAATAGCTGAAATAATATCTAAATTTAGATCCGGCATATAATGGACGTCATTTAACTCTATCAATGATTGAATTTTATTGGAATTTTCGACCTTGATCACCATTCTACCTGTATGTGTGGCATATAAAAAGGTATTTCTTCCCGCACATTGCAATTTGATTGGGGTTACGAATTTCTTAATATCTACTAATTTATCAAGATCGGACGTTAAATGTACCTCTGCAGCCCCATCTAAAATTGCTCTATGATTTAATATTTCGTAATTTTCATTATTAATGTGATTATTATTATTAATTAATTCATTTAGTAACCATTCATTATTGTTACTATTAAAAAATTTTTTTACCATGCAGGACATTTTCACCTGCTGTTCTGAATTATCTTTTTTATTATTACTTGCTTGACTTGTATTTATTTTTGGTGGATAATTACCCTGATTACTATTCGTATTATCGTTGCTATTATTCGTTTGAGGATTGTTATTGGTACAATTTTGTGTTATGTGCCCAAGTTGTCCACACTTGTAACATTTTGGATTATTTTGATTATTATTTCTCCCATTACTTCTATAGTTGTTTACTCTGTAATGTGGATTGCCTCTATAATTATTTCCCCTGTAATTACCATTACTATTATTATTGTTATTTGTACCATTACTATGGCTCTGGTCGGTTCCATTACCATTAGTATTACCATTCAGGCCATTACCATTGAAATTATTTCTATTTCCATTTCTAAAGTTATTATAATTATTATTATTTCCCCTGTAATTATTTCTACCTCTATTATTATTATATCTTCCTCTATAATTATATCTATTATTATTATTATTCCCATTATTCCTATAATTGTTGTTGGATTGATTATTATTATTTTGTTTTTTCAAGGTCTGATCCCTAAATTTTTGGTCAGAGTCCTCTCTCAATATTCTTTTAAAATTGTCTAAATTTTTTTCATTAGGAGGTAGATTTTCATATTGTATTTTTGCAATTGCTTGCTTGTAACATAATGCTAATTGCAAATTTTCCAACTCTTCTGTTTCAGTAACTTCTTTCCCACTATCTCTCACATCTGTTACTAGTTCATCCCATTTCTTTAAAAAACCTTTCATGTTTCCGCCTGGTTGAAACCTGAATTCTAACCATTTTGCTTTTGCCATATTGGCTGTGACCGAAGTTTTCGTGCCATAAATATTATCCAATTTTTTTAGCATTAATATTGCTGTATTACAGTCCCTTATTTGTTTTGTTATATCGTTTGATACTCTTTCTAACACAAATGCCTTAGCATTATCTTGCATTTTGCAATAGTTCATCATATTTCTATCAGGTCTAAAATTAAGATCATCTATATTATCGATATATGGTTGTAAAAATTCGTGTTCCCCAAAAATATCGTAATATCCAGCTCCCCTGATGGCTGAAATAATCATCCTACGCCAGTCTAAGTAGTATTTTCCGTTAAAAACTTTTCCCAGGGGTGCCTGTATGGGTTTAATTTCACTCGGGGATGCCATATTTTCCTCCGTTTTACGAAATCCCAATAGACTATTTTCTTTATTAATAACAGGTGTGTATTTTTTATTTTCTATCGAGTCTTTTTCAATTTTCTTAATTAAATCTTCTTTTTCACTATTTCCTTTTTTATCCAGTTTTTATTATTTAATTAATTAAAGAATCTGTTCATAAATTTCTCTTCCGATTTTTTAGAACTATAAATTCTGCTTGAAAAATAATTTACTGAAGATTCTAAAATTTTAATATATTTTAAACTACTAATCTCCTCAATTCTCCCTGATATGTCTATCACAAACGATTCTAATATTATTTCACCTGTAAAATATTTAACGTAGGTTAAATTATAAATTTCTATTTTGAGATCAACAACTTTTTCTCCTTCAAACTTTTTTACTAATTCCTCTAAATCCTCCTTTTCTATGTTGTATTCACCAATTTTTATTTCAGATAAATTTATTGTTTGGGACATAAAAAATTTTAATTAATTTTTACTGTTTTAGTCACAGCTCAAGTACAATCACAAAATATGAAAAAATAACTAATTTCAACAAATATTACCTTTACAATAATTTTACCTTATAATTCCTGCTGCGCTGATGAATGATTTATGTCTTTTTTTACTTCGCTGTCTACCTCCGTACTTCCTGCCTGAATTTTGCTCTGTGTTGGCCAAAAAAATTGGGTCTTCGATGTTTGGATCTACGACGAGTCCTCGATGATGGGAGCAGGTTTCCTTTGGCTGTTCTCACGATCTCTTTGGCGGTTCCTCTGGATTTAGCGTTCGATGACTTCCAGGATTGGCCGTTATTAAGTCTGGAACTTCAGCTTCTAGTTTCTCAATTTAATTTTGAATTTTCAAAAGGAATTAAAATTTGAGTTAAAAAAAAACTCGAAAAACACGATAACTATTTCGTGTATTATTCAATAAAAAAGCATAAAAAATTTCACGCACAGCAGTAAATTAAATTTCAAAAAATAATTATTCCATCGATTTAAATTTTCTAAGTCTCTCCTCAAAGTTCTACCACAGCGATGGCTACCATGATGTGAGGTGTACAGAATGAGGATCGAAAGAACTTGAGACTTTCTACTTTTATGACTCTTTATTAGCGACTAAAATATATTTTATAAACAAAATATGAAATGGCGAAGCAACAGCGATATCGGATCAAAAGTAGAAGGGGAAACACTTCGTGACGAGAGTGTACGTATGACATATATATATAGTGTGATAGTGATGATGATGAAGAATGAGAGGGGGTGGGATTTCCGTTACAACACATAGTGTTACCTGATCCACATTTAACCGAATTAATTACAAATTTCTATGTAAAAATTAGAATTAGACGTATTTGTAAGAATATTTCGCAAGTAGATAAAAACATTCATCATACAGCAACAAAAAATATTATTTTTATGCATCAATAGCTGTGTTTGACAGGATTACACTAACTTACACCAGCCTACACCAGTAGAGACATTCCACAAATATTCAAGTAAAACTTGGTGTAAAGTCATATAACATTCTGAAATTTGTGGAATCGCCCCCCTGGTGTAGGTTGGTGTAAGTTAGTGTAGTCCTATCAAACAGAGCTAATAAATCAAATTTTAAATTGATTTAATTGAAATTTTTGAACTTCTGAGTTTTATAAAACTACAACATTACCGATTTAACTCGTAATTAAAAGCAATAATTGTGCTAAGAAGAGACCTAGTCAAAGGAAAAGACAATAAGTGTTGATACGAAATCCCACCTCATCTCATTCTTCATCATCATCATCACTATCACAATATATATATGTCATATGTACACTCTAGTAACGAAGTGTTTCCCCTACTACTTTCGATCCCATATCGCTGTTGCTTCGCCATTTACTTTTTCGTTTGTAAAATATATTTTAGTCGCGAAATAAATCTCTTAAAAGAAGAAAGTCTCAAGTTCTTTCGATCCTCGTTCTGCATACCTCACATCATGGTAGCCATCGCTACAGTAGAACTTTGAGGAGAGACTTAGAAAATTTAAATCGATGAAATAATTATTTTTT